>CANIUD010000771.1:317500-466549 GCA_947470075.1 Closterium sp. Yama58-4
ACCATCGAACAGTTTTCGTGCTGGTTTGTGTGCGGCTACGACCGGAGGCACGGCATAGACTTCGACCAGAACTCCGCTCCGGTCAATCGCCATACCTCCCACAAAATTTTACTCGCCATTGCTGCCGCAAGGCACCTGTCGCTAAGCCAGATCGATGTTTAGAATGCGTTCATGTACGCACTAGTAGATGCAACGATTTTCGTGGAGCAACCGCACACTTAAGGCGAGGGCGACCCAAGCGTGTGCCAGTTGAAGAAAACGCTCTGTGGGATTAAGCAAGCGCCAAGGCTCTGGCAGCAGCACCTACATAGAATCGTACTTGAAGTATAATTCACGCAGCTGCCGCACGACCTCGGGATGTATCGCCTACATCTATGTGGCGATTACATCCTGCTCAGTGTGTACGTGGATCATTCACTTTACCAGGGACGAGCAAAATGCTGCTCGACTAGTCCGAGATGAACCCGGCGATGCGCGTCGACATCACCACGAAGCATAATGTAAAGCAGCTTTTGGGCCTTAATATCTCCTACGCTTCTAAAGCCATTCACCTCTCTGCTGCTAAGTACGCTGAAATACCGGTTTAACATCTCTAACCAGTTTAACTCCCTATTGCATGCCTGGACCAAACCACAAACCCGACAACCAAGCCATATCCTATGCAGGAATTTCACACCTATCAGCAGTAGTTGGGATGCTTGCTCTTTGCCTCAGTAACGTGCAGCGCAGGCCTCTCTTACATCGCGACCCAGCTGGCTCAGCACTCACACAAACCAACGGCTGAGAACCTTCTGGATCTTCAGCACGCCCAGCAATTTTTCATCTCCACAACAAACATTGGGCTCTGCTACTCCATATTCATGACCCTCTTATTCAAACTCATCGGCTACGTGGATGCCAATCACGCTGCTGACCTCGACAATCGTCGGTCGAGGACCAGGTTCCTGTTCAACTCGAGCCAACAGGTCATATCTCTTGGAACTCGCAGAAGGAGGAACTGGCTGCCTTGTCATCGGCGAAAGAAGAATTCATCGTTGCAGCAGCAGCAGCAGCTCACGAAGGACTATATTTGCACGAGCTCCTACGGGAAGCAAAAATCCCAACTTCGTCGACCTTTCGCCTACACTGCAACAGCCAGAGCACAATTAGATTCTGAGTTTGTCTGTCCTCCGTCCGTCGGGGGTGAGTGTGCTCTTAGCACGGACGTCCTTGAGGACAGGCAGGAGGAGTTCCAGTGTCTTGCTGCTGCTTTACCTCATCTCGTGGCCTCGCTGCATGTCCATGAGGGAGACCCAGATGCACTAGACATCCCGACTCCGCGCTCTTACGCGGAGGCGATAGAGGGTCCCTACTCCTCTCAATGGCAGGCAGCCATGGACGCAGAGATGGCTTCCTGGAAGTCCACAGGCACCTACGTTGACGAGGTTCCCCCACCTGGGGCGAACATCGTTAGTGGCATGTGGATTTTCAGGGTGAAGCGGCCGCCGGGTTCTCCGCCTGTCTTCAAGGCACGTTACGTGGCTCGAGGCTTCAGTCAGCAAGAGGGAGTTGACTACTTTCAGACCTTCTCTCCCACCCTGAAGATGACCACTCTTCGGGTGCTGCTACACATAGCCGCTCACCATGACTGCGAGCTTCACTCTCTCGACTTCAGCACAGCTTTCCTACAGGGCAGCCTGCACGAGGAGATCTGGCTGCGCCGCCCACCTGGCTTCACTGGGACGTTTCCTCCTGGCACCCAGTGGAGCCTCTGGCGGCCAGTCTACGGTCTCTGCCAGGCGCCACGTGAGTGGCACGACACACTGAGGACTACGCTTGCGGCTCTTGGGTTTGCTCCTTCTACTGCCGACCCGTCGCTGTTTCTGCGCACCGACACCTCTTTGCCGCCGTTCTACATCCTCGTGTACGTCGACGACTTGGACTTCGCTACAGCTGACACTGCCGGACTTGCCCACGTGAAGTCCGAGCTGCAGAAGCGACACACGTGCACAGACCTGGGTGAACTGCGCAGCTACCTCGGCTTGCAGATCACCCGGGACAGAGCACGGCGCACCATTACACTGTCTCAGTCACACATGGTGCAGCAAGTCCTTCAGCGCTTCGGCTTCACGTACTCCTTGCCTCAGGCCACTCCTCTGTCTACTCGCCACTCGCTCTCAGCTCTGCCTTCGGATGAGTCCGTAGAGCCGAGTGGCCCGTACCCAGAGCTTGTTGGCTGCCTCATGTACCTGATGACCTGCAAGCGACCTGACCTTGCATACCCTCTTAGCATCTTGGCACGCTATGTTGCTCCTGGGAGACACCGACCAGAGCACATGGCTGCAGCAAAGAGGGTGTTGCGCTACTTGTGCAGTACGTCGGGCATGGGGCTAGTGCTTGGAGGGCAGAGTCCAGTGGTCCTCACTGGTCACGCAGACGCGTCTTGGGTTGACGACCTGGCTACGCAGCGGTCGTCACAGGGTTACACCTTCAACCTTGGTTCCGGCTCTGTTTCGTGGCGGTCTACCCGCTCGTCGACTCGCACCTCTGATTCTAAATTCATTTTTCTACAAATATAAGCGAAGGTATTAACAATATTTTCGCGTTCCCGTTTTCAGAAATGTCGCCCTTTCGTGGAAGCTAAAGTGCTTTTTGAAGTGCTTCGCTTTACTGCTAACAATAAACCTTCCACGAGTGCCCGACTGATCTTTTTAGATCAGAAGACATAGTCTACGCAGGAGCCATGGCTGCACAGGAGTTACGCTGGCTCACCTACCTACTGACTGACTTGGGAGAGCCGCCTCGTTCTCCTCCAGTACTGTACGTAGACAACAAGGCAATGTTGGCCTTGTGTCGGGAGCACAGACTGGAGCACAGAACGAAGCACATTGCTCTCCGCTACTTCCTTGCTCGTGAGCTGCAGCAGCGTGGTCAGCTGCGCCTTGCTTACGTGGCCACTCGGGCCAACACTGCTGATATCTTCACCAAGGCACTTCCGCCTTGTGATCATCAGCGCTTCTGTACGATGCTAGGTCTTGTGCCCACTTGGCCTCACTTGCTCACTTCTTGACCTTGCTTGTACTGTGTTTTATGTATACCTGCTCTTGCTTGTTTACCCTTATACATAATCCTGCATGTGAACTGGCCTTGTGGCCTTGACCTTGTGCTCAGATTTTGTGGTGACGTTGTGATCCACTCTGAGCTTGCTTTGCTTGACTGGTCTTGTGGCCTTTAGGTCTTCCCCACTTTGCCTATGGGGGTGTGTCAAACTTACTGTATATGACATTGTTTGTCTAGGCTTTTGTGGGTTAGACTCTATAGAGTATAGGTTTTGTTACTAGTATCTCCCTCTCTCCTAGTCGAACCATTCTTCTCGCTTCCACAGCGTTTGATCCAAGCGCGAAGGGATCCGACGTCCGGCGATTCGTGGCCACCCTCGAAATTTACTTCGAGGCCATTGGCTGTTCGACCCCGACACACGACGCAGCAAGGATTCGGACCATGATGCGACACTGTTACGTGGACCGGTACTCGAGTGGATTTATTACACTCACGTGGCCCGCGGGGAGAAATCGTGGGCGCAGTTTCGGGCAGATTTAATCGAGCGTTTCGAACTGACTAATACGACCTACATGGCGCGGCAGCAGATACACCGACACAAGCAGTACAGTAGTGTAGCACAGTACACGCAGCAGATGGAGTTACTGTTCAACCGCATCACCGACCTGACCGAAGGCGAAAAAATCCAGGCGTACACAGAAGGGTTAAAATTAGAGATTCGGCGGCAGGTGATCGCGGCGAATTACAACAGCTACAGGGACATCGTGCGTGTTGCCGAACGGTACGATGCGTTGACTCGAGGTCAACTCGAAATGCGACGTTTCGCGCCGAACAGTACATTCGGCACATTCGCCGAACTGATGGATATCGACAAATACGACGCGAAGCAGCAGCCGACAAAATGCGAATTTTGTGGCGTAGTGCTACAAAATGAAGAAAGCACGTGCGGCACTCCGGGACGGTAACAGTGGAGCACCCCCGAAGTAAAAAAACGGGAATCGCCAGTAGCCGCGGATCGACCTGGCGATCGCGTAAAGATCCGAAAAGCAGGAAAAGGCGACGACGAGCCAACTTCGGAGCGGGTGAAAAAAGGAGAAAATGATGGCGCGAATATAAAACGTCACGACCAACCGGCATCAGGAGAAATCGCCGAGGCAAATGGTGGCTCCGCGAAAAAAGACTCTGCACCGACCGGGAAACTGTCAGAATGTTATTGTCTAGCCTGCAGTGGGGTGCTCAATAGTGAGTACAACCCCTTAGGGTTTCCTATTTGTACCAACCTGCTTGCTAGTTCAACCATCCTCATTCTCATTTTTCTTCTTCAATTCTCCTTCGTATACCCTAAACCCTAGTTCTAGGGCACACCCTACCTACTCTATGTGTGGGCCTAGGCTACTAAGCCTAGGCCCCACTCCTAGTATTCCTGACATGGTATCTAGAGCGAGCATGATCCTGCCGCCTAGCTCAACGGGCCCACCAACTGCTTCCGCTGCCGTACTTTCCGCCACGCGCTCCGTGGTGCGCGGCGCTGTATTTTTCTTCCCGCCGCGCGCTCCGAGCGCGTGGCGGCTTTTTTTGCCCGCCGCGCGTTCGGGGCTCGCGGCGGCTTCACCGTCCGTCGAGGCGCCCTTCGGGGGGGGCCTGCCCGCTGCTCCCCCCCCCGTCGCTCGTCGCGGCGCCTTCAGGGGGCCCGCCCGCTACTCCTCCCCGTCACTCGTCGCGGCGCCTTCAGGGGGCCCGCCCGCTGCTCCCCCCCGTCGCTCGTCGCGGCGCCTTCAGGGGGCCCGCCCGCTGCTCCCCCCCGTCGCTCGTCGCGGCGCCTTCAGGGGGCCCGCCCGCTGCTCCCACAGTCGCCCGTCGCTCGCGCCGCCGCCCCTCCTGCAGCTCGCGACGCCGCCCCCACAGCAGCTCGCGACGCCGCCCCTGCAACAGCGCGCGAGCCGCCCCTGCGCCAGCGCGCGAGCAGCCCCTGCGCTCGCGACGCCGCCCCTGCAGCGGCGTGTGTACCGCCCCTGCGCCAGTGACCCGCCTCTGGAGCAGCCGCCCCTGGAGCAGCCCGCGTCGCCGCCCCTGCAGCAGTGCGCCAGCCGCCACTGCAGCAGCCGCCCCTGGAGTCGCCCGCCACAGCAGCAGCCGCCCCTGGAGCCGCCCGCCACTGCAGCAGCCGCCCCTGGAGCCGCTCGCCACTGCAGCAGCCGCCCCTGGAGTCGCCCGCCACTGCAGCAGCCGCCCCTGGCCCCTGGAGCAGCCGCCACTGCTGCAGCTGCCCCTGGACCCGCGACGCCGCCCCTGGAGCAGCCGCCCCTGCAGCAGCCGCCCCTGGCCCCTGGAGCAGCCGCCACTGCTGCAGCTGCCCCTGGACCTGCGACGCCGCCCCTGCAGCAGCCGCCCCTGGCCCCTGGAGCAGCCGCCACTGCTGCAGCTGCCCCTGGACCTGCGCCGCCGCCCCTGGAGCAGCCGCCCCTGGTGCAGCCGCCCCTGTACCCGCGACGCCGCCCGTGGAGCAGCCGCCCCTGGTGCAGCCGCCCCTGGACCTGCGCCGCCGCCCCTGGAGCAACCGCACCAGCAGCAGCCGACCATGCAGCTGCCCGCGACGCCGCTCCTGGACCCTGTGCAGTCGCGCTCAGTCTCACTCGCGCCCTCGTTCGCTCTACCATACCTGCTCCGCGCTGTTGCTCTGCACGCGCGGTTGCCCGCGCCCTCGTGCGCTCTACCCTACCTGCTCCGCGCTGTTGCTCTGCACGCGCGGTTGCCCGCGCCCTCGTGCGCCCTACCCTACCTGCTCCGCGCTGTTGCTCTGCACGCGCGGTTGCCTGCGCCCTCGTGCGCTCTACCCTACCTGCTCCGCGCTGTTGCTCTGCACGCGCGGTTGCCCGCGCCCTCGTGCGCTCTACCCTACCTGCTCCGCGCTGTTGCTCTGCACGCGCGGTTGCCCGCGCCCTCGTGCGCTCTACCCTACCTGCTCCGCGCTGTTGCTCTGCACGCGCGGTTGCCTGCGCCCTCGTGCGCTCTCCCGCCCCGGCCCTCCCCCCCCCCCCCGTCTGCGTCCTCTGGACAGGAGGGTGTGGGGGTGGCGGGTGTGGGGGTGCTCCTTGTGCGTCGCCCCTACCTTCTCCTCCGTCTCCCACTGCTGCAGCTGCCGCTGCGGGGGGGTGGATGTGTGGGAGACGAGGGAGTGGCGCTAGGGGGGTGATGTGGGAGTGGAGCTAGAGGTGACACTGGGGGTGTGTGTAGGGGGGTGTGGGACAGCTGGAGGAGGTTGCAGCACCTGTTGCCCGTGTGTCTGCAGCTTCAGTCGTCGTCTCCAATCTTCTCTCCCTTCACAGTTCCTCCTCCTCCTCACTTGCCCTCTGTGATAGCCTCTAGCTTTGCTCATATTTGTGAACTATTGCACTGCCTGCTCATTGTGCTGATTGCACCCCACTTTGGCTATGGGGGTGTGTCAGAATGTTATTGTCTAGCCTGCAGTGGGGTGCTCAATAGTGAGTACAACCCCTTAGGGTTTCCTATTTGTACCAACCTGCTTGCTAGTTCAACCATCCTCATTCTCATTTTTCTTCTTCAATTCTCCTTCGTATACCCTAAACCCTAGTTCTAGGGCACACCCTACCTACTCTATGTGTGGGCCTAGGCTACTAAGCCTAGGCCCCACTCCTAGTATTCCTGACAGAAACTCCAGCCGAACACCCACGAAAGTAAGAATTCGTTAAAAGTATCCTATAAAGATACTCTAACGAAAAATATTGCTTCTCGTGGTTTTCAAGCCTTTGAAAAATTCAGGGGAGATTTAGAGGCCAAGAAAAAGCCTTTAGAAATTATTCAGGTACCTGAGAAGTTGGGCAAAGTATTACGGAGCGTAGAAAAGGGTCGTGCTTTCTGTGGTGTTAATATTCTCTCACCGCAGCATAGTGCTAAGGCTCCCCGTTGCCCACAGGTGAAGCCTACACAGCTGCAAAGGCTTAGAGGAGACATCCAGGATCAGGGGAAATTATACAAGCCTCGGAAAAATCCTCCTACCCCCCAGGTGAAGTTGGAAAGTGCTGAGTCGGGTATAGGAACTAGGGAAGGTATTCATTTTGATGTACCCTATGATCCTATTAATGAGACCCTCTTTGGCTACTCAGCGCAGCAGAAACCACTACTCCTCGAGGTGTTATGCAATGGGCGACGCCTCCAGGCACTGGTGGACAGCGGTGCATCTCACTCGGTGTGCGACCGCGAGACATTGGAGAAAATTGGAGAGAAGGCGGAGGAGACCCAGTTTTCAGCAACCATGGTGGACGGTACGAAGCTTCCCATCCACGGCAAAGTATCATTGCAGCTGCATATAGGTGCGTTGAGATGGAAGCCGAAGCTACCTGTCACCAACATCAAAGGGTTCGACTATATATTGGGACGAGATTTCCTGAACCGGTTCAACCCCGAGATCGATTGGGTCAACAGCAAGGTGTGCATCTACAACAACGGGAAGCGGATAGCACTGCGAAGCTGGACGGATACAGGGGACATTCCTGAAACGACACTGGCACGGTTCGAACAGACGGTGAACGAGAGTAACACGGGTTACCTAGCACTGGTCATGGCAGCAGCAGAGGAGGAGAAGCTGAGTTTCGAGCTACCCGCAGCAGTGAAGGAGGTCTTGGAGCAGTACAAAGACATCATGCCCGACGACCTACTTGTAGGCGTACCTCCTGCACGCACCCACGAACACGAGATCGTGGAGGAACCAGGTGCAAAACCTATCTCACGTGCACCTTACAGACTGAGTCCGACCGAGCTGACAGACATGAAAAAACAGATCGAGTATTTACTGGACAGACAACTGATCCGACCATCCACCTCTCCCTATGGCGCATCAGTTTTCTTCACACCAAAACCAAACGGCAGTTTACGGATGTGCATCGACTACCGCGCACTGAACAAACAGACAGTAAAAAACAAATACCCCATACCGCGCATCGACGACTTACTGGACCAACTGCGTGGTGCAACAGTCTTCTCGAAGCTGGACCTACGGTCGGGTTACTGGCAGATCAAGATGGCGGACAACTCGATCCACAAAACGGCGTTCCGTACGCGATACGGCTCCTACGAATACTTGGTGATGCCGTTCGGACTCTGCAACGCACCAGCGACGTTCCAGGCAGAGATGAACCACATCCTACGGCCCCTGCTGGACGAGTGTGTAGTAGTGTACCTGGACGACATTCTCATCTACTCCAAGAACATGAAGGAGCACGTGGAGCATCTGTGGAAGGTGTTCAAGATCCTGCGGAAAAATAAGTTCTACGTGAAGCTGTCGAAGAGCGACTTTGCACTGAAGAAGGTGCAGTTTCTCGGGCACATGGTGAGTGCCGAGGGCATACAAGTCGTTAAGAAGTGGAAAGTTCCAGAGAACGTGAAGGAGTTGCAGCAGTTCCTCGGCTTTGCCAACTACTACAACAGGTTTGTGCCGCAGTACGCTAAGATAGCAGCGCCACTGACAGACCTACTGAAAAAGGATACGCCCTTCAAATGGGATACTCCTCATCAGCAAGCCATGGAACAGCTACAGACAGCACTGACCACAGCGCCAGTACTCATCCTACCAGACCCAGACAAGGACTACGTAGTTGAAGCAGACACTAGTGACCAAGCAGTCGGAGCAGTACTGATGCAGGATCACGGAAACGGTTTACAGCCTATCGCCTACCTCAGTAAGAAGCTACACGGAGCAGAACTGAACTACCCCATTCACGACAAGGAAGCCTTAGCTATAGTCGTAGCCTTCAAGGCGTGGAGGTGTTACCTCGAGGGAGCCAAGACCACAGTTTATACTGACCACTGCAGCCTTAAATACCTGAAGTCGCAGCCGACGCTCTCACGACGATAGGTGCGGTGGGTGGATTTCTTGGAGACCCACTTCCACTACGACATCGTCTACAAGCCCGGGCTACACAACAAAGCTGACGCGTTGAGCCGCCCTGGTCATGTAGCAGGCATCCAGCTCGACGGGATGAACCCTCTGCTCAAGGGTCTATTCCAACATGGGTACTCCGTGGACGGCGAGATAGCAACGGCAGAGAAACAGAAGCTGTTACAGTGGGAGAAGGACTTAGCGGTAAGGAAGGGTTCAGGAAAGATTTGGGTACCGAACTACGCCCCGCTACGGCAGATCCTATTGGAGGAGTTTCATGACGTACCATATGCCGGACATTTCAGGAGCAACAAGACGTTAGCGGAAATGGCGAAGTATTACTACTGGCCCTGGATGGCAGCAGACGTGCAGCAGTTCGTCACTTCATGCGACACGTGCTAGCGGATGAAGAGTAGCAAGCAGAAAAAAACAGGGTTACTTCAGCCTCTACCCGTACCGGAGCAGCCATGGCAGGTCGTTAGCCTCGACTTCATCACAGGACTTCCCTCGACCTCACGAGGACACGATTCCATCCTCGTGGTAATCAATAAATTCTCCAAAATGGGTCACTTCATACCGACCAACGCCACAGCCACAGCTGAAGCAACTGCTCGCCTCTTCTTCGACCGCATCATCACCATCCACGGTATCCCCGCTACACTTATCTCAGACAGAGACCCAAAATTCACGAGTACGTTCCGAAGGAGCTTATGGGATTGTTGGGGACTAAGCTTGCGATGTCTTCAGCATACCATCCCCAGACTGACGGACAGACAGAGCGACTCAATCAGGTGGTTGAACAGCTACTGCGCACAGCTTGCAAAGACGACATCAGCCACTGGTTCATACAGTTACCGACCTAAGAGTTCGCTTACAACAACGCCTCGCATGCGGCCACAGGGAAAACTCCTTTCTTCCTGTGTTACGGACGGGAACCGCTTACCCCACAGCAACCAACCACACCGGCACACGTCCAAGCCGCACACGACTTCGTCACCACCATGCAGCAGCTATGGGAGAAGACTTAGCGACGTCTCACCACGATGCAGAACTCCCAGAAGCAGTATGCCGATCGCCAACGACGAGATCACTCAGTAGCAGTCGGAGATCAGGTGCTTCTTGACACGCGCAACTTGAACCTGTCTCACCTACCATCCAAACTCCGGCCTCGCTTCTGTGGTCCTTTTCTAGTGAAACCAGTTACATTCCGCTTGCGCTTACCAGATACGTGGCATCTTCACAACGCTTTCCATGTTCAGCTACTGAAACCCTACAAGGACCCCAACCAACAGTTCCAGGGACGGCAGCTACCGCCACCACCACCTGTACTTGTGCAGGATGAACCAGAGTACGAGATCGAGCGTGTTCTCACTCATCGGCGCCGCGGCGGCAAGACCCTCGAGTTCCTGATACGCTGGAAGGGATACGACCCCACTGAGGACAGTTGGGTTGCAGAAGCTGATATGGGCAACGCACGCCGTGCTCTCAAGGACTATCTTGTCAAGCAGGGTGTATCTCACGCCACCCAGCTTTGAGGGGGGGACGTGTGAGAGTACGACGGCTTATGCTTGTTATTCATGCTTGCTTTTATTTCCTTACGCTACTTCTAGCTTAGGATTATTTTATGCATGCATGAATTGCTTGATTCCTAGGTTCGTTGCTTTACTATAGTTATTATAGTTATAGGCACCGAACCAGGTTACGTGTACCGAACTCAAGCCTTTCGGTTGCCACCGAATTGCTTTCTACCGAGTTCGGGAAGGTTCTGTTCGGGACGCTTCGCGACCCTTAGAACATTCGCGTAACACCTGGGTTACCTGCCTTGTGTCGAGCCTATATATAGCCTCGTGTTGTACTCAGGGGATCATTCAATTCGAATTCTCTTTTCTGAGCTCGATCCTAGATCCTCATAGTCAGGGTCGCGCTGCTAGAGCTGGGGGTGCCGGCTCTGGAGGTCTTACTGGTTCTGGATGTGCTCGTCCAGGAGGTACTGGGGCTACCGGAGCTGGTGGGACTGTCGACACTAGAGTGCTGGTGGAGCTGACGCTGCTAGTCCTGGAGGTTCTGGTGGTACTCTCAGCTCTGCCGCAGTCGGAGTGGCGCGGTTGGAGCTGGACGATTGGAGACGCGGGAGCTGGAGGAACTACAGCGCCCGGAGCTGGTGGTGCTACGGACTCTGGAGCAGTAGGAGCTGGAGTTGGAGTGTTTAGAGCTGCTGGAGACCCTGGAGCTACTCGAGCTGGAAGGACTGCAGCTGCTGGAGCTGGTGGTACTGCTGGTGCTAGAGGTGCTGGTGGTACGAGCCCTGCTGGTCCCGGAGGTGCTCGCACTTTGGGTGTTGGAGCTGCCGGAGCTGATGGTGCTGTGGACTCTGGAGGTGTAGGTGCTGGAGCTGGCTTTTTGGAGCAGCTGGAGACCCTGGAGGTGCTGGTCCTGGAGGTACTGCACCGCCACGCTTGTTCTTCGCTCCGCCGTCACCGTCGTCTCTGCCGCCACCTGACTCAGTGCTCCGCCAAGTTCTTACCCTCCCGTCTTCTACTGGTCTCCCGTTACAGCCAGGCTCCCCACTGCCTGCTCCCTCTCCTTACACTGAGCAGACTGACTCGCTTACAGAGCGTCGTGAGCCTACGTCTCGTCCTGCCTCGCCTGTTCGCACTGGTCGCCGTGTTCCTCGTGAGCGTCCGCCTCCTGTCCCCGGCACGCACACTATGGCACTTCGTCCTTCCTCTGTTCCACAGCGTGTTCCTCTGCCGTCTCCTCCTGCGTCCTCTCTTTCTGTCTGACGTTCTCGACCCTGAGTCTGACCAGTTTTCTGCTGCGCACCCTACTGTCACGCGTTTGTTAGCCACTGTTGTCACTGACCCGTCGTTTGAGTCTGCTGCTGCGTCTGCCTTAGTCGCTGAGCTTGTTGACTTTGCTGTTGCCTGTCGTCTAGACTACGCTGCTAGTCTTGTTGCTGAGTCTGAGCCTGTCTGTCCTCCGTCCGTCGGGGGTGAGTGTGCTCTTGGCACGGACATCCTTGAGGACTGGCAAGACGACTTTGAGTGTCTTGCAGCCGCTACGCCTCATCTCGTGGCCATGCTGACCCATGAGGAAGACCCGGATGCACCAGACATCCCTACCCCGCGCTCTTACGCGGTTGCGATCGCGGGTGAGTACTCCTCTCAGTGGCAGATAGCCATGGACGCAGAGATGGCATCTTGGAAATGCACAGGCACTTACGTCGACGCAGATCCCCCTCCTGGTGCGAACGTAGTCGATGGCATGTGATTTTCAGGGTAAAGCGGCCGCCGGGTTCTCCTCCTGTCTTCAAGGCTCGTTACGTTGCACGAGGCTTCAGTCAGCGACAGGGAGTTGACTTCTTCTAGACCTTCTCCCCCACCCCGAAGATGACCATTCTTCGGGTGCTGCTGCACGTTGCCGCTCAGCGTGACTACGAGCTTCACTCTCTCGACTTCAGCACAACCTTCTTACTGGGCAGTCTGCACGAGGAGATCCGGCTGCGCCGCCCCCCTGGCTTCACTGGGTCGTTTCCTCCTAGTACCCAGTGGAGCCTCCGTCGGCCAGTCTACGGTCTCCATCAGGCGCCTCGTGAGTGGCACGACACACTGAGGACGACACTTGAGTGGGTTTGCTCCTTCCACTGCTGACCCATCGCTGTTTCTGCGCACCGACACTTTGCTGCCGCCGTTCTACATCCTCGTGTACGTCGACGACTTGGTCTTTGCCACTGCTGACACTGAGGCTCTCGCCCTGGTGAAGTCGGAGCTGCAGAAGAGACACACGTGCACAGACTTGGGTGAGCTGCGCAGTTACCTTGGCTTGTAGATCACCCGGGACAAAGCACGCCGCACCATCACCCTGACTCAGTCACACATGGTGCAGCAGGTCCTTCAGCGCTTCGGCTTCACCTGGTCCTCGCCACAGTCCACTCCTCTGGCTACAGGTCACTCGCTCTCAGCTCCACCTTCGGACGAGTCCGTAGAGCCGAGTGGTCCGTACCCAGAGCTAGTGGGCTGCCTCATGTACCTGATGACCTGCACTCGACCTGACCTTGCGTACCCTCTTGGCCTTCTGGCACGCTACGTGGCTCCTGGTAGGCACCGAAAGGTGCACGTGGAAGCTGCGAAGAGGGTACTGCACTACTTGTGCAGTACATCGGGCATGGGGCTCGTGCTTGGAGGGCGGAGCCCAGTTGTCCTCACTGGGCACTCAGACGCATCTTGGGTTGACGACCTGGCTATGCAGCGGTCGTCACAGGGTTACACCTTCAGCCTTGGCTCTGGCTCTGTTTCTTGGCGGTCTATACGCTCGTCTTCCGTTCTCGGCTCAAGTTGTGATGCTGAGATCTACGACACAGCCATGGCTGCACAGGAGTTACGCTGGCTCACCTACCTGCTGACCGACTTGGGAGAGAGGCCTCGTTCTCCTCCAGTTCTGTACGTCGACAACAAGGCTGCCATTGCCTTGTGTCAGGACAATAGACTGGAGCACAGAACGAAGCACATTGCTCTGCGTTACTTCCTTGCTCGAGAGTTATTGCAGCGTGATCAGCTTCATGTCATTCACGTGCCCACCCGGGCCAACACAGCTGATGTGTTCACCAAGGCCCTTCCGGCTGGTGATCATCAGCGCCCTTGCACTGCTCTAGGTCTGGTGCCTACGTTCCTCACTTGCTGTAGGCTTTGCTTGTACTGTGATCTATATTTAGATTCCTGCATGCTTACTCTTGCTAGGTAGTGATCACTGTATTGTTGTTGTTGCATATATACCTCTGCATGTGAACTGGCCTTGTGACCCTTTGCTTGTGCTCAGTGTGTGTGGTGACGTTGTGATCCACCCTGAGCTTGCTTTGCTTTTCTTGACTAATCTCGTGACCCCCTGTTCTCCCCCACTTCGCCTATGGGGGTGTGTCAAACTATATATGCTGTAGTATAATCTGTAGGCTGTAGTGGGGTAGCCCATAAGGGGTACAACCCAATTTAGGGTGTCTATTTGTACCCAAACTTGCTCATAGTCGATCATTCCTGCTAGTTCATTCTGACATACCATACAGCTGTAAGTGTTTTTTTATAACGCGTGATACAGCTGGCGAAATTCCAGGACTAGATATGGTGGGGCAAGGTTCTTGGTAAGCATGAAAGGAACTGTACTGTACCGTACATGCTTGTATGCATCTGTACAATATGAAAAAAGGTCATGTACATGCTTGCATGCTTCTACATTGGCGAGCCTAATGACCGAATGACCCACTGAAGGTGACCTCTCAGCTGCCTTGCAGCTGGATAACTCAAGTCCCTTGGAACCCCAACCCTATCCCTCAAATACGCAAGAGCCATTACCAACCGTTCTTTCCCTGCTGCCCTCGCATCTTCACTCCTGCTCCCACCACCTACCATCGGAAGTGACTGGGACACGGCAGGGAATGGGCCTGCTGCTTCTGTGCCGACCAGCAGTGCATGTGCCACGTGGCGCAAAGCCTCGCTGACAGCTGGCGCAAGCCATTCCGCTTGGTCAACGTCAGTCTGGCTGCTCGTAGGAGCGGCAACACCAGCACCTATGGCACCAGCACCTATGGCACCAGCACCTATGGCACCAGCACCTATGGCACCAGCACCTATGGCACCAGCACCTATGGCACCAGCACCTATGGCACCAGCACCTATGGCACCAGCAGCAGCCCCAGTCGTAGCGGCAGAAGCATGTGCAGAATCACCAAGAGACTGCAGGCAGAAAGCCACCAGCCTGTCATGATTCCCCACAATCGCCCACACCACTTCCCGCTGCGCCCTCCACCCCTTCCCACCCGTCCCATCCTCCCTCCCCCACGCCGTCTCCTCCTCCCTCAACGGCAGATCCCACGCGCCCGTCCCATCCCGCCCATCAATATAAGCCCGGCGCGCCACAGCCGTTGGATCGGTGCTGGCGATCACAGGGCCGATTTGAGGCACGAGAGAGTGGGTGATGGAGAAGTCATCGGACTTGAGAGGGAGGTAGGCGGGGCGGGCATCCATGGCATCGTACCAGAGGGAGAGAGCCGGCCAGCGAGGGTTGTTGCGCACTGTGAGGCCTTTCCAGTACGGTGCACTGGCAGCAAATCGCTCGAGGGCACGTGGGTGATGTCGACAAGGGAGAACTGCTTGGGAGGTGGGGGAGGGTGTGGAACGAGATTAGGAACACGTGGGAAGTGGGGAGAGAGGTGTGAGAGATGCTGTGGTGAAACTGCATGGAATTAGTTATCACTTGAGAATGAGGCGCGCAGAGGACATTGACAAGAGAGAGCTGCATCGGAGGGGGGGTTGGGTGTAGATTGGTAGTGGAATCAGGAGCACACGAGAAGTAGGGAGGTAGGCCTGAGGTAGGCCGGTGGGAGAATTGGCAAAGGCTAGAGAGAGAATTTGCAATAGTGAGACGGATTGCAACTCGTGACATAGCGCACTGGTAACTGCTTGCCTAGTATTGCCGCCATACGGAAAGATGCTAGAGTGATTATAATTTGAGTTTTTTGGAAGAATGTGACAAAACGGGTGTAGTGTAGTGCGGATCCCATAACAGTGGAGACTGTGAGGACGAATGATTGCTAGAGTGATTGGCAAAAACCCGAGATGAGAGCCATGACAGAGAAACGGACAGACGAACCTCTCTCCCAAGGAAGTAAGGTCCTCCGCTCTTAACTAAAGCCTCTTCCACTGCATCCATCGCTGCCTCAAACTCCCTCCGCCCCTCTTTCTCCTCCTCATCATCTTCGCCCTCACCACTGCTACTTCTGCCACCACTGGTGCCGCTGCTGCTGCTCCCACTGCTGCTGCTGCCCCTACTGCTATCACCACCCCCACTACCACCAGTGAGCCAGCGGATGGCCTCCCTCCCCTTGGTCCACTTGAGCCATGCCCGAGTCAACCCTCTCTCCAAACCCATCAGCTGCTCTGCTGCTGCTGCTGCACTTGCATCGTAGGGAGGCGGGAGGAGCGGCGAGTGGCTTGGAAAAGCGGCTTCGATCTCCTTCATTATAGTCACGGACTCTGTAATCACTCGCCCGTCTAGCTGACTGAGCGGGTGGGGAGGCAATTGAGTAGGGAATATGCAGTAGGTGGGGGTTGGAAGGTGGATTCGATCTCCTTCATTATAGTCACGGGTGGGGAGGAAGTGGAAGAAGTGACTTATGTGTCGACTCAATAGTCACCTCGAGTGGTTGGGAAAGGCAGCTTCAATCTCCTTCAGAATAGTCACATACCCTGTGATCACTCAGCTGTCTAGCCGGGCGGGTGAGGAGGCAGTGCAGTTGAGGGGGCAGGAGGTGCAAGAAGGGAGTTTGATTCTGGTGTGATGTTTTGCAGCATAATTACCTCACAAAGACTGCGTTGCCTGTGTGTTAAGGTTACATTGGGTGGATGAAGATGAGCATGAGAGACATTGAGAGAGCGGTTGTGTGGGTGAGTGGTTGGCGTAGCAAGGTGCACTGGTGAGTGTATGTGTGGTGTTGAGAGGTTTAGAGGGGTTGAGAGGAGTAGCTAACCGCACAGTTGCCTGAAAACTGAAGAATGAAAAGAGCACGTTCACAGACAACCACACAGCTGTCAGGCTGCACTGGCACACACACGCACGCACTCATGCACGTACACGCGCGTGCGCTCCCACACACACACGCGCACCACCAAGCCACCGCGCTCACCTGGACAGCAGGCAGCATGCCATTGGGCACGAGCTGCAAGAACCAATCAGGCTTTGGCCCATAGCACTTGAGGTTGATCTTTTCCACCCTGGGTGTGTTAAAAGGGTGGGAGAGGGTGGGGCGATAGGGGGAAGGTGGAAAGGGGAAAGAGGCAAAGGAGAGGGGAGATGGAAAGAGGAAAGAAGGGTGAAGCTGAGATATTTCTCCTGTACCACTTGAGGCATTGGCGGGGCGGGATGGGAATGAGGACTATAGGGGAGGGGGAAAACGCAGAGGAGGGGGAGATAGGTGAGGCGAGAGGAGAGAGGTAGAGGTGAGAGCAGAGAGGAAGAGATGAGTCAAAGGAGGGAGGACTGGAGCAGAGAGCAAAGGAGTGAACCATGGTGGATGGATGGGGGGAGATGGCGAGAAATGAAAGGATAGAGGTGCAAGTGATTGCACTCAATCGCTTTGCCTTAGCTTTCGACCCGCTCTCCCAGTCGTCGTTTTTCATCTTACCTGTACGGAATCCGCTCTCACCTGTACGGAATCCGCTCTCACCCCGCTCTCACCTGTACATAATCCGCTCTCAACTGTACGGAATCCGCTCTCACATGTACGTAATCCGCTCTCAACTGTACGGAATCCGCTCTCACCTTCACGAAATCCGCTCTCACCTTCACGAAATTCGCTCTCATCTTCACGAAATCCTCTCTCACCTTCACGAAATTCGCTCTCACCTTCACGAAATTCGCTCTCACCTTCACGAAATTCGCTCGCACCTATACGGAATGCGCTTCTCTTCGAGCTGCAACCACACGCGCTGGCAGAAGGGGCACCACGCTGCGTCGTCGCGATACAGCACCACCCGCACCTCCTCGCCCTCCCCTTCGCCCTCGCTCTGCCCGAACAGCCGCGTCGAAGCCTTTGCTACGTTCTCCCACACTCTCCCGCCTTCACCGTCGATTCCTTCTCCGTTTGATCCTCCGTTCCGAGCCGTCTCTGATATCTCCGTTGGCGTTACGTTCTCCGTCTGCTCCAGCATTCGACGGAGTTCGTCAAGAGACGGAATTTTCGCCGGAGCTGACGATTCGGTGGAGGATGCGGCGCATGGGGCGGAGCGTTGCAAATTGCGAGCGTGCTTGTGGCGGATGTTGCGCCGCTTGCTGCGGTGGGTGCATGTGCTGAGGTCGGCGAAGTGCGGCGAAGAGTTTCGTGAGGAATGAACGGCGGTGGACCGCGTATAACTATTTCGCACGTGCGTTGCGAAATCGAGAGTCACCGAATGGGAGCGAGAAGCGGACGCTCGCGGAAACAGTACAGCCAAGTGCGTACCAACGGTGAGCGCCATTGATCTTACAGCTATAACTACCGTTTCGTTTGCCTAAAAAATGTCTAATAGACGTCTGCATCAATGCGCTGTGGAGCGTCAGGGAGCGACGGATTGTACAGGCGAGATGAAAGTTGAAAGGTGACTGGCTCAACGGACGGATTTGGCGCCAAGTCGAAAACATATGGGCGGGTCGTACTATCTTTGTTCCAGGTTTGAATGGTTCATCCTGGTGCGCAATGGTCTAATGTGGTAAAAAAACACAACCGTGCCCAAACGTAGTTTACCGTATTAAACCACGTTGAACGAGCCCAGAACAAGTATGACCCGCCTAAGGGTGTGTCAGATCCGCTTTCGTGCTAATCCGACCGGCCGGATTTCGCGAAAGTAACCGTGCTGCGACGCTCGTTTGCAAGTTTCGGCTACTCGCCACATCCGGCCACATGTTGTAAGATCCGTTGGCCGTTTCATGAGTCAAAAACAAACCGACGTGCAGTCGACTCGAAAGTCGACCAGGCTAAGCTACAGTGACTGTGCGACTTCGCATGCTCAAGCCTGCGACGACACGGCACATGGTAATTACAAAATAACCAATCATTGAAAAACATGCGACGTCTTCGCACAATCCGGCCAAACCTTCGACTGCAAATCTGACAGACCCCTGCAATTCGGCCACCAAAAGTGTCTGTTTTGAAGATGTGGCCTACGGGTGGTCGACTACGAAGTTGACCACGTAGTCGGTCTTTCGCGAAAAAAATTGTCGACAATATGGTCAACAAATAACCAGCCAGAACAGCTTTCAGCGGATCTGACACACCCTAAGGGGGCAGACACAAGGGGTTGACGAGAGCGAGGAGGTGGAAGAGGGTGGACGGCGAGGTGATGGGGGTTTGTGGCAAGCAGACCAACGGCACGGTTCCCCGTATTCGTTACTACGGCACTCCGTTAAAACTCGTAACACCTGCATTGTCAAATATCCCTGTCATTTTCGGCACTCGTCGTTGCCTGTGCCTTCGGATTCATCCTCACGACACTCACGACAGCTTGCCATCGCCGCATCCAACTTCGTTGCATCGTCGCCAACACTCACAATTGCGATTGCAATATGCTAGCAGAACGGGGAAAGAGGCAGCTCCAACGCACGCCTTCGGTGCAACTCGCCACAGCTCAGGTCAATTCGGGTCAGGGTAGCCACTTGTTACAGGGCAACCGCGTCAGCTCAGAAAGTCGGAAAAAAAGACGTGTTTGCTTTTCCTACACGCACGCAGAGACACATCGTTCTGTTTGTGGTTCATGTTGTTTCCTGTTTTGCGACGGATTTTGAGTTCGCGTCTAATGACTGGATTCGTTTAGCATCGAGTTACCATTTACAGTTCCTACCGATGTCTGGCAAAAAAATTAGTACAGTAATTCGTTTCTTGTCCGCATGGTGGCCCGAGGGCACCATACACATATGGTTCATGCTTGTCACTGGTGTAGTTCCGAAACGAAAAAATCTGACACGTCCTCAATTTCAGTCACGGCTAAGAGACTCAATTAGTGTCAATGGCAGTCATGCCGAAATCATTCTTAGTCTTTGGTGGTACCTTGCATAGCTAGTAGCCTGCGGTGGTGATGCTGGTCGTAGTCTGACGGAGTTCGTGTTTTTCTTGCCTCTTGAAAATTTTTCTTGCTTGCTTTAAAAGCTGATATAAAATGGCGGGGAGTACGTTGCAAGGAACACCGGCAGGAACAGCAAGAACAAGAACAAGAACAGCAAGAACAGCCTCAACCCGCCTTTCACCTCCGCATCGGCCCATTCTTTCTCCTTGTGTTGGGGTCCGCCATGGACCCCATACAGGCTTTCGCTGACCTTATCGGCACGCCCCGTCCAGCCGCGACTTTCCTTCTAGCTAGCCTCGCGTTCGTCCCGATCGCGTGGCTTCACAGATTTATCTTATCTCCTACACTCCGCCATCTGTACTGCACAGTAACGGGACTGCTTCTATCGGCGTTCGTGTTTGGATGGACGGCGGACGCGCACTTCTTCATGTTCTTGCTCTACTCCATGGCCGTAATGCGGCTGTTTCGTAGAAACTGCGGCGTCTTAACGTTCTTCGGAACGTTCGCGTACTTGATTGGGTTGTAAGTTTCACTTTCATTGTTTTCTGCCTGTTGAGACATGATTTCAAGCCAAAGATTAGGACAGTAGCAGCCTCTGGTGCAAACTCTAAACGCCTTCTGCGTTATTCAACCCGTCTCGTTTCCCCTCTTTGCATCCTGTTCCGTCCAGTTGTACTTTCATGCAAATATCCGTTCGTCTCTGCATTCCCCGCTTCGAACTTCCTTGACTTACCCCCGTTCCCATTTCAATTTCTCACGTGGATTTTCCTCGTAAATTTCGCTCGTTCAATCATGGTGTTTGAACGAATGATGCGCTTGGACCTCTTGCAGCCACGTCATCATGCGCACCCACGAGACCCGCACAGACGGCGTGCTCGACTGCACAGGCGCGCTCACCGTCCTCGCTACAAAGCTCTCCGCTGTTGCGTATAACTACCAGGACGGGCCCACGCTGCTCGAGGAGAAGGACGAAGGCGCGCAATCTAAGGACGAGAAGGAGAGGAAGGAATTAACCGAGGAGCAGAGGCGGCGGAAGGATCGGATGGAGCGTTCGCGATTGGAGCGGCGAAAGGCGGCGCTGGTTACCATGCCGACGGTGCTGCAGCTGATGGGGTACCTGTTCTGCTTCGGGCTGCACATCACAGGCCCGTTCTTTGAGTTCAAGGCGTACCACGACTGGACCCACCGGCAAGGGGTACGCTTTCAGTTGTTACCTGCTTCCATACCAAGATGACTTTGAGTCTACTCAAAAGGCATTTTGTTCTCCTTCGGGCTGCACATCACATGCCCGTTCTACGAGTTCACGGCGTATCACGACTGGACCTGACAACAAGGGGTATGCTTCTTCAGGGTTTTCACATTTCCCCTGTGTCCCCCTCTCCACCGTTCGCCTCATCATTATGCACGTTCTCACCCATCCCCTACCTTCCACCTGCAGGTCTGGGCCCCGGGTCTCAAGCAGCCATACGTCCTCCCGCCCTTCCTCCGCGCGCTCATCCAGGGCGGCCTCGCAGCGCTCGTCTTCCTGCTCGTGTCCCCCTCGCTCGACCTCACTCAAATTAGCAACCTACACCAGAACCGCGCGTACCCCTTCCACCTGCGCTGGCTCTTTGCGTACCACGCTGGCATCGTGTGGCGCCTCCGCGCGTACATCCTCTGGAGCATCACCGAGGCCGCCATGATCACCGCCGGGCTGGGCTTCAGCGGCTGGGACAACCCCACGGGGGACGCTGGGAAGGGCGGGGACGTGAAGTTGAATGGGTGGAACGTGAAGTTGAATGGGGGGGAATCAGAGGGGCCAAAGGTCAATGGGAAGTGCGGTGGTGATGGGGATGTGGGGAAGCAGGAGGGTGATAAGGCGTGTGCGGCGCCTGCAGGGGAGCGGAAGGCACTGTGGAGCCGGGCTCGGAATGTGGACATCCTGAGGGTTGAGTTCCCCAGGAGCTGCCTTGACTTCGCCACCACGTGGAACATCTCCTATGGGCTCTGGCTCAGACTCTGTGAGTCCACACTGCGCTGCACCTCCACCTGACTCTGTGGCTCTCTCTCTGCACCTCTTTGGACCTCTCTGAACCATTCCAAGACCTCGCTCTTCTCTCGTTTGTGTGCTCCCAGCATTCGATTCCTTTCCTCATTGGCTGGCACGCACATACTTCATGCTCCATGCTTCAGCTTCGTGCTTCACGTATCATGCTTGCCTCATGCTTCACCATGCAACATTGCTTCATTCTTCATGCGTCATGCGTCGTGCGTCGTGCTTGTCCGCGGCGCCCTTGTGACTCCCTGCCATCCGCCCACCTGCGCCCCACACAGACGTGTACGAGCGCATGGTGCCACCTGGCAGGAAGCCCACCTTCTTCCATATGCTCGCCACCATGCTCGTCAGCGCCGTCTCCCATGTGCGTTCTCCTTACCCGGCTGCATGTTTCTCTCTCCCATGTGTATTCAATCTTACCCCCTCCTATGTGCATTCTTCCTTAGCCCATTCCATGCGTCTCATGCACGCAGTGACATATGAATGCATTGCTGCTTTCACTTGTGCTCTCTGTTACAGATTATTAGTTGGTATCAAAGACTGTGTCTCTCCCAATCCATAATCTCTTGACCATGTGCACTTTTTCCAACCCCCCACTCTGTGTTACCAACAGGGCTTGAATTGGGGTGACTTCATCTTCTTCGCCAATTGGGCGCTTGTTGTTGCCAGCTCTAAAGGTGTGCACGCAACACACCCCAAGTCAGCCACTTTTCTTGTGATGTAACTTCGTTGTTGCATGAGTGAAAAACGATGGCCACAACAACTTCTTAATCTGCTGCTCTTCTGACAAGCTTTTTGTTTTGTTTTGTGTATGTGTGTGCGTGTGTGTGTGTGCGTGCGTGTGAGTCTTTTCTCTTTCCTTTTTCTTTCTTTTTTCCGCATGCATTCAATTTCCATTCGCTTCTTTGCACTTCTATCCCATTCCATCCCTTCTTCTGAGCCTTTTCTTTTTCATACCCATCCAATTCCACTGTGCCTTCCCATTGCCCTTGCCAGATCCATTTGCCATTCCCGTTCCCATAATAACTCCCACCGCCATTCCATACCAAAATCCCATACCCATTTCCCATTTCCAATTCTCCACTATGGGAGCATAACATGTTACCTACTTGGGCTCACCACTTCCTGCGAACTTGCGCTTTAATGCATCCCTCTCAAATCTTTCCCTGCTCCCCTTCCCTTTGTTTCTTTTCCCCCTCATGCAGCCATCTACCAGCTCACTGCAGGGATCCCCAGGGCCACCATCACCCACCGCATTGTGGCACTTCTTCATACCCTCTATAGCATCTTCGTATGCAACTACATGGCCAGTGCCTTCTGCGTAAGTGTGCATGCTTTACTGTTTTTTTATTCATGGTCCCTCTGCTGGCACCTAATATTCCACTCGGGGCTTCCATGCCTCGATTATGCCCACTCCGTTATGTGCATTGCCTCTCCCTTTTGACTCTGTTTGCTATGGCTATTCTTGGTGCAGGTGATGACTCTATCGGGTGCATACTCAGCCTATAGTGGCATGTACTATTGTGGCACTGTCACCCCGATTCTCCTGATTTTCTTGTCACTGGTGTACAAGCCTCGCCGCCCAAAGACTGTCAAGACAGAGTAGCACATGAATGCTTGTTGGGCATGAAATGAGAATCTTAATGTGTATGAGCTCTATTATGGGGTTCTAAAAATACGTTTGACACCCCCACATAGGCTAAATGAGGGGTGTCAAAGCGAGCAAGACAAACAGAGGGTCAAAACACTACACAAGAAAACCAATAAACCAGGAGATGCAACTCAGGGTGGTATGACTAGCCAGCCTCAAACGGCCACAAGGCTAGCTCATGAGGCCACAAAAACTACCGTATCCGCCCGGATATAAGACTGTTGAATAGTAGACAGGGGTTGTCTACTATACGGGTGTCTCTTATAAACAGGCTAGCCTCATTATAAGACACCTATTTGTGTGTACGAGATAAGACATATGTGTCTTATAATCGAAACCAGGCCCTACGATATCAGGAATTTTTCCCTGAAATTCCTGATTTCCAGGGTTTTTTTTTACCCTACACTGATTTTCCAGTGTTGAGCTTTTTGTGGGGCTGATTTTTCAGCCTTTACCTGCCACATAACTCTGAACTTTCAGCAATTTTTTTTGAAGTGACACTGATTCCACTACGTTGTAACGAATCCGACCCTGAAAGCGATTCCTACAAGGTCCGAGTGTACCGGTAGTTGCCCGGCAGTACAGGGAATATCAGATTCCCGCGGTGTCAGCAGGGCGTGGCGGTGAGTACCAGACAAATTTGCCCTCGGTGAGGGATGCTTTGTTGGCGCGCCTGGTGCGATGATTGGCCACTTTGACTGTATTTCCTGATTTGACCGATTACAAGGTTGCAGCACCGCGGTGCTGGCAGGCAGCGCAACGAGGGATTCAGCCTTTTTCTATAGGGGACACTGATGCATCAGACTTTTTTAAAAAGTAACCCTGAACTTTCAGGCTTTTTTTCTAGGCGACCCTGACGATCAGGGTCTAAGGGCAGAGGGACCCTGATACCCTTACGTGCCTCAAAGTGAATCTGAGGGCTTGATCGAAACTGCAATATATTATAGTGAAAATAGAAATATCGCGTACATTTTTACCCTTGCGACACGCGAATTCTGCCACGTGTTGACTCACGTACTACCGATTTTGCCTCTGCAAGTGTTCTCCATGACGTGGCGTCCCGAACAATGGTTGCCGAAGTGGCACCTTCGCAACATCCACACAATTAATGAGAAACTTTTTTCAAGATGTGTGAAAATTTTTCTAAGTACTTTAGAAAAGTTCCCATTTATAAGACTTATAAGACACCCTAAACCATCCCGTTTACAAGATAACTCAAGCATTTTTGCCCGTGTACGAGATAAGACATATATGTCTTATATCCGGGCGATGACGGTACAACAAAAGTTGGTGGAACTAATGTTATACGGTCATGGTGTCAAGAAAGGAAGTGATGATGCATTGATGTTGGTTGGGGTACATATGGCAAACCCTAACTTTTGTACCCCCTAAGACAAACCTCACTACAGGCTACAACATTTGACACACCCCCATAGCCTAAGTGAGGGGTGTCTAGCAAAACCAAAAGTGTACGGTCACAAGACCAGTCACAAAGAAACAAAGCTCAGGGTGGATCACAACGTCACCACACACTCTGAGCACAAACAACACTGGCCACAAGGCCAGTCCAAGAAATAACAGAGTTATATAGAAAGGGTACAAGCAAAGTAGGCAGTGAACTCAAGACTAAGCAAGACGAGAACCAGTGTCAACAAGGCCTAACTGTACACAGCACCTCTGGTGGTCACAAGGCGGAAGCGCCTTGGTGAAGATGTCTGCAGTGTTGGCCTCAGACTCCACAAACTCGAAGCGAGCCTGTCCACGTCTCTGCAACTCTCGCAGAAGAAAGTACCTGACGTTAATGTGCTTCACTCTGCTCTCCAGTCGCGGCTCTCGACAAAGGAGAATCGACGCCTTGTTGTCAGTGAACAAGGTCGGTGCAGAGCTCGGCCGCTCACCAAGGTCGGCGAGCAAGAACGTCAACCAACGCAGCTCTTGTGCCGCCATGGCACCAGCATAGATCTCAGCCTCAGCTGTAGAGGTCGAGACCGAAGAGGAGCGCGTGGACCGCCAGGAAACAGCTCCAGAGCCCAGGCTGAAACAGTACCCCTGAGTAGACCTGTGAGTCTCAGCGTCGTCAGCGTAAGAAGAGTCACAGTGACCAGTGAGTACGACAGACTGCTGCCCTCCAAGAACTAGCCCCACGCCTAATGTCGTCGCTAGGTACTTCGCCACCCTCACAGCTGCTGTCCAGTGAACAGGACGGTGTCTCCCTGGTGCAACAAAGCGCGCAAGGACGCTGAGAGGGAAGGCGAGGTCCGGGCGAGTACAAGTCATCAGGTACATGAGGCAACCCACAAGCTCTGCGTAGGGACCACTAGGCTCAAACGGCTCGTCAGGAAAGGGTCCAGTGAGTCTGTGGTCAACAGCAAGAGGTGTGCGCTGTACTGTGGAGTGAAAGAGCCCGAACCGCTGAAGGACCTGCTGCACCATGTGTGACTGTGAGAGTGTAATGGTGCGAGCAGCTCTGTCCCTGGTGATCTGCAGGCCAAGGTAGTGGCGCAGCTCACCAAGGTCAGTGCATGTGTGTCTCTTCTGCAGTTCGGACTTCATGTCTGCCAAGCAACTCTGTCAACAGTGGCGAAAATGAGGTCGTCGACGTAGACCAGAACAAAGAACGGTGTGGAGCCACGACGAACGAACAACGACGGGTCAGCAGAAGACGACTGGAATCCAAGGTCAGAGAGGGTAGAGCGGAGAGTGTCGTGCCACTCACGAGGGGCCTGGCAAAGACCGTAGACAGGTCGCCTCAGCCTCCACTGGGTCCCAGGAGGGAAAGTGCCAGTGAAGGCAGAGGGACGACGTAGCCAGACCTCCTCGTGTAGGCTGCCATGTAGGAAAGCAGTGGAGAAGTTGAGAGAGTGTAACTCGTAGTCTCTCTGTGCTGCTACGTGTAGTAACACCCGAAGAGTGGTCATCTTCGGGGTAGGTGCGAAGGTCTGAAAGAAGTCAACTCCCTCGCGCTGACTGAAACCTCTAGCCACGTAGCGCGCCTTGAAGACCGGAGGAGATCCCGGTGGCCGCTTCACCCTGTAGATCCACATGCCGTCGACTACGTTCGCCCCAGGGGGGGGAACCTCATCGACGTAGGTGCCTGTGGATCTGTAGGAGGCCATCTCTGCGTCCATGAAAGCTCTCCATTGAGAGGCCCAAGTCCCTGACTCTGCCTCAGCGTAAGTGCGAGGAGTCGGAATGTCAAGGGCGTCGGGGTCACCCTCAGGGGCGAGGAGCATGGCACAGAGATGAGGGGAAGCGGCTGCCAGGAACTCTAGCTCAAACTGCCTGTCCTCTAGGGCGTCACAGCCAAGGGCAGACACACCCCCGACGGCCAGAGGACTGGTAGGAGGAGCAGCCACAAGAGTGGTGGCGTAGTCAAGGTGGCAAGTAGAGGCAAACTCAGTGACTGCAGCAGTAAGAGCGGAGACAGAGGACAAAGAGGCACGAGGGTGGGTAACAAGAGAGGCAAGAACACGAGAGAGAACAGGACGGTACGTGCGGTAGTAGTCAGTGACAGGAGTAGAGAGAGAAGCTGTGAGGGCCGACTCAGGAGGAGAAGGAAGCACAGGAGGAGCCGAACGAGGCGGACTAGAACGCAACAGGGCAGTACGAAGGTCAGTGAAGGGAACAGGGGACGAGGGACGAGCACGAGGGGAGCGACGAGTAGTCCAAGTACGAGACGGAGGAGGAGAGGACAAAGGCAGAGAACTGGGGAAAACAGCGGGGGAGGAGTCAGGAGGAGGAAACGTGGGACCGTAGACAGGAGGAGAGGGGGAGGAGGAAGGAGAGCGAGAGGGGAGACCAAGGGTCCGCAGACCAGAGACAGGGGGAGGAGGTGACTGCTGCTGCTGCTGCTGCTGCGGCTGCTGCTGCTGCTGCTGCTGCTGCTGCTGCTGCTGCTGCTGCTGCTGCTGCTGCTGCTGCTGCTGCTGCTGCTGCTGCTGCTGCTGCTGCTGCTGCTGCTGCTGCTGCTGCTGCTGCTGCTGCTGCTGCTGCTGCTGCTTCTGCTGCTGCTGCTGCTGCTGCTGCTGCTGCTGCTGCTGCTGCTGCTGCTGCTGCTGCTGCTGCTGCTGCTGCTGCTGCTGCTGCTGCTGCTGCTGCTGCTGCTGCTGCTGCTGCTGCTGCTGCTGCTGCTGCTGCTGCTGCTGCTGCTGCTGCTGCTGCTGCTGCTGCTTCTGCTGCTGCTGCTGCTGCTGCTGCTGCTGCTGCTGCTGCTGCTGCTGCTGCTGCTCCTCCAGCCGCTGTAACTCCCTCTCCTCTCTCTCCAACTCCAGCTGCTCCTCACGGGCACAGCGAACGCGAACCTGGTGCCGAGTCGGGTAGGGGTGTGGGGGCGGAGTAGTGTCCGGGGCAGCGGCAGCCCCAGAGTCCACCTCCGAAGTACCAAGCGCACCACCCCCAGAGCCAGCACCAACACCAGCTCCACACCCAGGCTCACCAGAACCCGAAGGAGGCGCACCCTCACCCCCAAACGTAGCACCCCCAGAGTCCACGCGACCAACACCAGCTCTCGGAAGACAAGAGTCCTCTGCAACCACCGGCTCAGCTCCAACTCCAGCACCCCCAGAACCAGAAACCGGTACAGGAACGGCCTCAGCACCAACCTCTCTAGAGCTAGCACCTGCAGCACGTTGCGAGGAAGACTGTGGGGAGGGAGGCTGGACTGGAGGGGCTACCGAAGGTGGAGGGGTAGCCTGGGACACACCTGACGGGGCTGGACCAGGGGGGGGAGGCTGTACCGGGGGAGCAGGAGGGGGGGCGGTAGTCAGGAAGAGAGGGGGAGGAGGAACCGGGAGACCTCGACTGGGGTACCTGACGTAGTAGGGGGTGGACTCCTCGAAACGAACGTCAAGGGAGTCAAAGAACCGGTGAGAGGGAGGGTGGTAAAAGGTGAAGTCAGAGGAGTCCTCAGGGAAACCAAGGAAGACACAAGGAACGGCGCGAGGCGAGAGCTTGTCCGCGGAGGTGTCGCGGACAAGAGCCAAGCAACCCCAGACACGAAACCGCGACGCAACACCAGGGGACCCGGTCCAAAGACTGGTCGGTGAAGCCTCTGGCCGAGAGACGCGTGGCCAGAGGTTCAGCTGGTGCGCGGCGTACCGAACCGCGTAGGGCCACAGAAAATGGGGGGCACGGGCGTGAGTCAGGGAGGTGCGGGCGATCTCCATGACCAAGCCTATGCGGCGCTCAGCAACCCCATTCTGCTGTGGGGACTCTGGAAGCGTCCAGGACTGACGAATGCCCTGTTCGCGACAGAATCCAGCGAGAATGCCGGAGCGAAACTCACCCCCGCGGTCGGAGTGAAGACAGCTGACACGACGACCACGAGTGTCCTGGGTGGTAAGCAACCACCTGATCAGCGTAGAAGTCACGTCAGACTTCTTCGCCAGGGGGAACACTGTGGTGTAGCGGGAGTAGTCGTCAACGACCACCAGAAAGAAACGCTCACGCTCAGGGCCAAGGCGAGAGGCGGGGCCCCAGACGTCCAAGTGGAGCGTCTCAAAAGGCTCGGTGGCTGGACGAAGGGAGGAGGAGTGAGGGGTGGCGTGCAGCCGACCCTCGACGCAAGGACCGCACGGTGGCGCAAGGGACGGCGGCAGCGACGGCAAGACACGCGGGAGACCTAAGACAAGACGCTGACTAGACATAGCGCGCAGACGGGGAAGAGAAGGGTGCCCCATCCGGTGGTGCCACAGAACGGTGGGGTGAGCAAGCGACCTCCAGGAGCAAGACGCAGCAACTGGACTGGACGCGACTACCTGAGGGGACGTAGCAACCTGGTGAGACGCAGGGAGGGGACAGGGGGAAGGGACGGGGGCAGGGAGGAGGGGCTGCTGCGGCTGCTGCTGCTGCTGCGGCGACTGCGGATGCTGTGGCGGCTGCGGCCGCTGCTTTGCAAGCGGGCCAGTGTGAAGAGTGTAGAGACCAAAGCCCGGCTCAGCAGCAAAGGTGGCCAGAGGCTGGTAAGAGTCCCCGTCAACACACACCGCAGTCTCTCCAGAAGGCTCAAACCACACACCCACGTGCTGACTCACGAGGGGTCGCACGCCCACCAAGTTCCGGGAGAACGAGGGGACGTGAAACCCAGTGAGAGGCCCGAAGGGAGCAGCAGGACACGGCAGAGTGGTAGTGTGATGCGCAGTGACTGGTCCCGAGGTGGGATCAGCCAGCGCCACAGAGACAGGCGCAGGAAGTGGTGTAAGTGTCGTGCTGTCACGAAAGAAGCAGTGCGAGGCTCCAGAGTCCAGCGTGAAAGACAGTGAAGCGTCCTCCGAGGTAGCCGCCGGACAGTGTCTACACAAGAACCTACACTAGCAACAGGCAACGGAGCAAGGCTAGCACCTAAGCTAACAACACCAGAGTAAACAGAGTCAGAAACACTAGAGTCAACAACAGCATACATAGCATGGGAAGTTCCAATCAGGTCAGCTAATTGCTCAGCAGACATGCCCCACAGAGCGGAGCCGTAACGCTGACTCGGCCTCGACCCTGAAGCCAGCTGCGGCCGCTGCTGCTGCGGAGGCTGCTGGGAGGAGAGGGGCTGCTGCTGCTGCTGCTGCTGCTGAAGCTGCTGCTGACGCTGGGCCCGGTGTTACGCCGCTGCTCCACCCACCGGGGCCGGCAGTACAGGAGGCGACTGACGAACTCGGGCGTCGCCACCACCAGCAGGCGCAGTGGAGTCACCGGTCGCTGCACGAGACGTCTCTCCAGGTCCTGCACTCCCACCACCGCCAGTCGCAACGCCACCCCCACTACCTCCGCCTCCACCACCACCACCGCCAGTACCGCCCTTCTTGCCACCCCTACCGCGGGACCGCGACGAAGTCGTAACAGCAGCTGCGGTCGCGTCAGTAGCGGCAGTGGCGAGAGAGGCAGTAAAGGTGGGCAACTGCGGGACTGTGCACCCGTGGAAGAGTGGGGGGGGCACAGCACCAGAGGCAGCGGCTCTCGAGCGGAGGTTGCTCTTGACGTCCTTGCGCGCAGGCTCAAGGACCTCGATAGTGAGCTCACTAGGGTGCTTCAGGAGAAGCGCGTCACGAACGGAGGCAAGGCGGTCAGGGAGGCTAGTGGCGATGAAAAAGATGGTAATCGCCATGGGGGGAGGAAGCAGTGCAAGCAGCGCGGTAGCTAGAGTCGAGCGAGCGGAGGTGAGCAATCAAGTCAGCAGAGCGCTCAAACGAGGCGAGATCAGGGAACAGGAACGGGAGGAAAAGGCGGCCAAGAGAGACAGTAGCGGGAGTAGAGTAGCGGGCCTTAATCGCAGTCAGGTACTCAGCAGCAGTGCGAACCTGAGTAAAGTGGACCTCCTCAGACTCAGGGAGGAGGGTGCTGAGCGCGATGCAGGCCGCAGCGTCACGCGACGTCCAAGCTGTCAGGTCAGCGCGCTGGCTGGCAAAGTGGGCTCTAGCAGCGTCGTCCGGGGCAGGGCCTAAAGGCGTAGGTTCGGGGGGCGCAGGGAGGGCACCAGTAGCGTGCGCCCAAAGAGTCTCGCCTCACTGGACCTGACTCTCTAAGAGACGGCGAGCGCGCAGATGCCAGATTGAAAAGTCAAGGGGTCTACCGTCAGCGTCGAAGCGAAGAACACGCGGAGTCGCCATAGCTAAAAATGACGTGAAAGCAGAGGCAGGAAAGTGGGGAACTAGGGCGGCACCCTAGTGAAGGAGAGGCGCGGCCGGAGGCGAGACCAGCAGCCGTGACAATAGCGAGCGCTGCGACGGGCGGGGGGAGCGGACGCTATGGCGGACGCGACAGCGGGCGTCCCTAGCAGGCACAACAGCAGCGGGGGACCGCAGCGCGCGCGGCGGGCGACGGCAGCGCGCGCAGCGGCGGGCGACGGGAGCGGGTGCAGCAGCGACGCGCGCGGGGACGGGCGACGGGGGCGCAGCGGCGACGGGCGAGGGCAGCACACGCAGCGGCGGGCGAGGGGAGCGGGTGCTGCGGCGACGCGCGCGGGGACGGGCGACGGCGACGGGCGCAGCGGCGACGGGCGCGGCAGGGGGCGACGGCAGCTGGCGCGGCGCTGCGGTGGGTGACGGCTGTGGGCGCAGCGCAGGGCAGCGGGCGCGACGCGATGAGGGGGGAAAGCGCGGCATACGGGCAGGGGGGGGGGGGGGGGGGGGGAAGCGCGGATCGACTGGCAGCGGGGGGAAGCGAGGTTCGATGGGCAGCAGGGGGAAGCGCGACTCGACGGGCAGCAGAGGGGGAAGCGCGACTCGACGGGCAGAAGGGGGGGGGGGAAGCGCAGCGCGACGGGCAGCGGTACACTAGATCGGGCTACGCTGGATCGGGCTACGCTAGATCGGGAGGAAGAACGAGCGGTAACGAACGAACGGGACTAGATCGGGCCGGCACTAGGCTCGGTGTGAGGATCTAGAATCGAGCTCAGAAAATGTGATTGTGAATTGAATAACTGACCTGGGTACAACACGAGGCTATATATAGGCTCGACACAAGGGCAGTAACCAGGTGTTACGCGAAGGTTCCTCGGGTCGCGAAGCGTCCCGAACAGACCCTTCCCGAATTCGGTAGAAGGCATTTCGATGGCCACCAAATAGCCTAGAATTCGGTGTACGTAACCTAGCTCGGTGCTATAACTATAATAAAATATAGAAAAGCACCTAGCCTAGGAATTCAAGCAATTCATGCATGCCAAAAAAAATCCTAAGCTAGTATTAGCGTTATGAGGTAAAAGCAAGCATGAATAACAAGCATAAGCCGTCGTACTCTCACACGTCCCCCCCTCAAAGCTGGGTGGCGTGAGATACACCCTGCTTGACAAGATAGTCCTTGAGAGCACGGCGTGCGTTGCCCATATCAGCTTCTGCAACCCAACTGTCCTCAGTGGGGTCGGTAATATACCTTCCAGCGTATCAGGAACTCGAGGGTCTTGCTGTCATAATAATATATAATTCTATATATTGTTCTATAACTGCCTGTAGTGTAGAATACTGTAGTTGTTTGTTCTCTCCTATTTGTACCCTCGCTCAATATTGAATCATCCTGTTTTTTTGCCTTCTCTCTCGACTCTCGTTCCTAACTCTCGCCATACCTAGGGTTCCTACTATCTTGCCTAAGATACTCTTACAACATGGTATCGAGCTAGTTTCCGATCAACGGGCCCACCGCTTTTCGACCCTAGCATGGCGGCCCTCCCTCCCGACGAGTTTCTGCTGCAATCTTGCCGCCACAATGACCGTCGCGTCGAAATCCGCGACGGTCCTGATCGTCAGCGCGATCGACGGGGCGAAGGCGGCGCTCTGCTCGTCGCGCTGCCTCGTCGCCCCGTCGTTCGCGGCCACGCTGCCCCGTCGCAGCTTCGTCGCGCCTCCGTTACGGCCCTCTATCCCGCTCGTCGTGTCCGAGCAACTGTCCCCGCCCACCCTCCCGCCGGTCTTGCTGCAACTGTCGCACTTGCTGCTGCCGTGCGCGCTCCTGCTGCGGGGGGAGGTCGTGGGCGTGGCGGACATCGGGGGAGGCGGTGTGATGGGATGGACGCTGTGAGACGCCAGCAGCGCCTGCAGTCGCCCTTTATCGCCCCATACGCGACTGTCGCTGTGGGGGGGAGGGTGCAGGGGTGGCGGGAGTGTACCCGCAGGAACCGGCCGCCGCCCTCCTCTCTCCTCTCTCTCCCTGCAGCGCCTGTCGCTATGGGGGAATCGGGGGAGTGTGAGGGGGTGGCGAGAGAGATTATATCGAGCCAGCAGCCGCCCTTCCTCCTCTCTCTCTCACAGCTGCGTGAGCAGCAGTGGGGGGGGGGGTGAGAGAGGGTGGCGGAAGTCAGCCGGGCATCTGCTGCTGCCGTCCCGCTGCTACCGTGGCACATCCAGCTGCCGCCCCTGCCGCCACCTGCCTTTGCTTCTGTTACCTGCTGCTGGGGCCTGCAGGTGCTGCCGTCGAGCCGCTGCTGTCCTGCTGCACGTTGCAGCCACAGAGCCTGCTCCTCAGGCGACCTGCCGCCCCTACACCTGCTTTTGTTTCTGCCTTGGCTAAGGGTGTGCTACAGCAGTATCTGCCACTTCTGCACCGGCTATCAGTGCTTTTGCCTGCCACTGTTTCTTCCGCTGCACTCTGTCTGGTGTACCCCATTATGGGGGCGTTGATTGCACATTCTTCCCTACAGGCACTTATGGGGGCGTGTCAGAATAATATATAATTCTATATATTGTTCTATAACTGCCTGTAGTGTAGAATACTGTAGTTATAACGTTTTCCTATTTGGTGGTGCACCTTTCTTGTTTGTTCTCTCCTATTTGTACCCTCGCTCAATATTGAATCATTCTGTTTTTTGGCCTTCTCTCTCGACTCTCGTTCCTAACTCTCGCCATACCTAGGGTTCCTACTATCTTGCCTAAGATACTCTTACAACACTTGCCGCGGCGCCGATGAGTGAGAACACGCTCGATCTCGTACTCTGGTTCATCCTGTACGAGTACAGGTGGAGGTGGCGGTAGCTGCCGTCCCTGGAACTGTTGGTTGGGGTCCTTGTAGGGCTTTAGTAGCTGAACATGGAAAGCGTTGTGAAGCTTCCATGTATCTGGTAAGCGCAAGGGGAGGTGTCACCTGTGCCTCCACGAGAAATGGACCACAGAAGCGAGGCCGGAGTTTGGATGGTAGGTGAGACAGGTTCAAGTTGCGCGTGTCAAGAAGCACCTGATCTCCGACTGCTACTGAGTGATCTCGTCGTTGGCGATCGGCATACTGCTTCTGGGAGTTCTGCATCGTGGTGAGACGTCGCTGAGTCTTCTCCCATAGCTGCTGCATGGTGGTAACGAAGTCGTGTGCGGCTTGGACGTGTGCCGGTGTGGTTGGCTGCTGTGGTGTGAGTGGTTCCCGTCCGTAACACAGGAAGAAAGGAGTTTTCCCTGTGGCCGCATGCGAGGCGTTGTTGTAGGCGAACTCTAAGGTTGGTAACTGTGTGTCCCAGTGGCTGATGTCGTCTTTGCAAGCTGTGCGCAGTAACTGTTCAACCACCTGATTGAGTCGCTCTGTTTGTCCGTCAGTCTGGGGATGGTATGCTAAAGACATCGCAAGCTTAGTCCCCAACAGTCCCATGAGCTCCTTCCAGAACTTACTCGTGAATTTGGGGTCTCTGTCTGAGATGAGTGTAGCGGGGATGCCGTGGATGGTGATGATGCGGTCGAAGAAGAGTCGAGCAGTTGCTTCAGCTGTAGCTGTGGCGTTGGTCGGTATAAAGTGACCCATTTTAGAGAACTTATCGATCACTACGAGGATGGAATCGTGTCCCCGTGCTGTCGAGGGAAGTCCTGTGATGAAGTCGAGACTAACGACCTGCCATGGCTGCTCCGGTACGGGTAGAGGTTGAAGTAACCCTGTTTTTAAGTCGAGACTTCTGCTTGCTACTCTTCATCCGCTGGCACGTGTCGTAGGGGTGACGAACTGCCGCACGTCTGCTGCCATCTGGGGCCAGTAGTAATACTTTGCTATTCCCGCTAACGTTTTGTTGCTCCCGAAATGTCCCGCGTATGGTACGTCGTGAAACTCCTCTAATAGGATCTGCCGTAGCGGGGCGTAATTCGGTACCCAAATCTTTCCTGAACCCTTCCTTACCGCTAAGTCTTTCTCCCACTGTAACAGCTTCTGTTTCTCTGCTGTAGCGATCTCGCCGTCCATGGAATACCCATGTTGGAATAGACCCTTGAGCAGAGGGTTCATCCCGTCGAGCTGGATGCCTGCTACATGACCTGGGCGGCTCAACGCGTCAGCTTTGTTGTGTAGCCCGGGTTTGTAGACGATGTCGTAGTGGAAGTGGGTCTCCAAGAAATCCACCCACCGCACCTGTCGTCGTGAAAGTGTCGGCTGCGACTTCAGGTACTTAAAGCCTAAGTCCCAAATTGCAAGCCGCGCGGGTCAAGTTTTTAAAACTTGATTGGCTGCAGCTTGCAAACTTGAAAGAAGGTGCAGCTGCAATTTGGGACTTTCGGACTCCCAACAGGGGAACGATAAAGTTTGACTATGTGTTGCGAAAGGAAACGAATTTGGCGAGATTGATCCTCTCGCCACAGCCCAGAAACTCAACTACCTCTTAGCCAACCTTTTAAAACATGAACAATTTGGGCCAACGGCTGCAGTGGTTAGTAGAGGCTGTGGTCTTGGCTCCCTCTAGGTAACACCTCCACGCCTTGAAGGCTACGACTATGGCTAAGGCTTCCTTGTCGTGGATGGGGTAGTTCAATTCTGCTCCGTGTAGCTTCTTACTGAGGTAGGCGATAGGCTGTAAACCGCGTCCGTGATCCTGCATCAGTACTGCTCCGACTGCCTGGTCACTAGCGTCTGCTTCAACTACGTAGTCCTTGTCAGTGTCAAACATTATATGTGTTGTGTTTGTGTAGGCTGTAGTGGGTTAGCCTATAGGGGGGTCACAACATTAGGGTTTCATATTTGTACTCACAATCCTTTCTAGTTCACCATTCCAGTCTGTTATTTTTGACATGGTTTCAGAGCAGGTCCGTCGCTAGGACTGTTCTTAGGGCCCACCTACCTACCTACCTACCTACTGTGCGCCTCGTGCGCCTGCGCGTCCTAGAGCGCTCCTTACCTACCTACCACGCGCACGCAGCTCGCTAGCCGCCCGCGCGTGGCTTTCCTTTTTTTTTACCGCGCGCGCCGTACTAGCCGCTCGCGCGCGGCCGTTTTCACGCGTGCGCCCCGCCAGCTGCCCGCGCGCGCTTTATTTTCTTCGCGCGCGGCCCGTCGCGCTGCCTCCCCGCTGCCCGCGCGCCTTTGCGCTGCTGCCCGTGCGCCTCGTGGCCTCGCGCACTGCCCGCTGACGCACCCGCTGCTGCAGCCGCCCGTCGCCTGCTCGCGCACGCCCCGCAGCCGCCCGTCGCCTGCTCGCGCACGCCCCGCTGCCCGCAGCCGCCCGTGCGCCGCTGCCACTGCCGCACGTGCGCATACGCAGCTGCCGCCCGTGCGCTGCTTCCGCTGCTGCTTGCGCACCGCCGCCTCCTGCCGTCGCCGCACGTGCACTGCTGCCGCCTGTGCGCCGCCGCTGCCCGTGTGCCGCCGCTGCCCCTACGCTGCCGCTGCCCATGCGCCGCTGCTGCCCGTGCGTCGCTGCCGCTCGTGCACCGCTCGCAGCCGCTGCCGCCCGTGCGCTTCTGCAGCCGCCGCCCGCGAGGCGCTCGCTCCCACTGTTTTTTCTACCTACCGCGCACACTGCTGCCGCTGCAGCTGCCACCAGTGCGCCGTTGCAGCTCCTGCTGCCACGCTCCCTACTACTGCCGCTCGTGTGCCACTACGGACAGTCGACCCCGCCCGCGCCTTACCTAGCGGCCCCGCCGGCCCCGTTGACCCTACGCACACCTTTCCAGCGGCCTAGTTCCTACTCCTACTACTGTCACTATGGCTAGTCCTCCCGTTCTAGCTTTCGATGCCGAGGGCCGTCCGGTGAAGTTCGAAACCTGGCTAGATGACCTGCACCTGTTCCTACAGCTCACAGCCAAGGAAGACATCTCGCTGTACGACCACGCCCTAGGCCATGCTACTGCCCCTGACACGTCTGCTGACAGCACTCTACGCTCTCAGTGGCAGACTCGTGATGCGCACGCTCGCTTTGCTATTCGCAACTCCCTGCCGCTAGACGAGCGCGAGCACTTCGGCCAGTGCAAGACTGCTAAGGACCTCTACACCGCTGTAGTTGCCCGTTACTCCTCACCCGCTTCTGCTACGCTAGGCCGCCTCACTCTCCCCTACCTGTTCCCCGACCTAGCCTCCTTTCACACTGTCGCAGACCTCATCACCCACCTTAAGACTAGTGAGGCCCGCTTTCGCGCTGCTATGCCTGCCGAGTTTCTCACTAGCAACCCCCCCCGCTCTGGATCACTCTCTACCACATCGTCACTCGCCTCCCTGACTCTCTGCGCGCAGTCAGGGACCACTTCCTCTCTCGCTCCCCCACTGAGCTCACTGTTGCCCTCCTCGAGAAGGAACTGCTTGCAGCTGAGGCGAGCATCGTCGCTGTAGGCACCTCTTGTGGCGACCCCCGCACCCCGTTCTTCGAGGGGTGTTCCCCTTCCCCCCTCCTCCCCTCTGTCGCCTCTGCTGCTGCTGTCGACCTCCTTGGTGCTGAGAAGGTCGGGACAGCGTCTGCTTCGAGCGGGCGCCGCAGGAGCAAGGGAGGCAGGGGTGGGGGTGGTGGCGGAGGAGGTGGGGGTGGAGGCGGTGGGAGTGGAGGCGCGACTGGGGAGGCTAGTGGCGGCAGTGGGGGAGGAGACAGCAGCGGCGGGAGCGGTGGCAGGGGTGGAGGCGGCAGCGGAGGTGGAGGTGGTCGTGGCGGCGGCAGGGGTGGAGGTGGCCGAGGCGGTGGTGGTGGCGGTGGTGGTCGTGGAGGCACTGGCGGAGGCCCGAGTCAGCAGCCCGCCCCGACGCTTCAGGCCGCCCGTGAGTGGTATGCGCAGCGTGGCTTTACCTGCACGTACGTCATTCGCACAGGTGACCGCAGCGGCCAGCAGTGTGGGAGGCCGCACCCCACGCACCGCTGCTTCGCGCGCCTTAACGACGCGTGGCGCACCCAGTTTCCTGATGCCGCTGAGCTGCCGCGCTGGGCTGATCTGGAAAAGAGGGGTGTTGATATTTGGGCTCTAAACTTTGATGCTATTCTCACTGCCATGTATGCGATGTCTATTAGTGGAGAGGGTGCTCAGTACTTGCGTGTTCCGCCCGACCCGGGCATTCAGGCTAGTCCGGCTGCCGCTCTAGGTGCTAGTGCGTCTGCTCCCACAGGTCCTGGTGAGGCTGCTGCCCTAGGTGCTAGTGCGTCCGTGCCCCCTGGTACTGAGTCGACTGCAGCACTGCACACCTTCACACTGGACTCAGGTGCCTCTCGCTCTTTCTTTCGTGACCGCACTGTCCTTGAGCCACTCGCTCGGCCAGTTGCTGTCTCCCTTGCTGACCCCTCTGGGGGTCCGGTCATTGCGACCTCCTCCACTGTTCTTCCTTGTCCTGCGGTCCCGTCCGGCACGCTGTCAGGTCTCTACCTCCCCTCGTTCTCTACGAACTTGGTGGCGGGTTGTGCGCTCCAGGACTCGGGTGTTCACCAGTTCACCCCTGCCTACGAGCGCGTGACACACTGCACGTGTGCTCGGACGGGTCGCCACCTGGCTACTTTCACTCGAGAGCCGGGGTCGGACCTGTACACACTGACCACTGAGTCCCCTCAGGTAGCTGCGTCTGCGTCTACGTCTGCGTCTGCGTCAGGTCAGCTGTCCGCCCCCTGCTCGTGTCGCTCTCTGGCGCATGAGACTGTCCTTTGGCACCACCGCCTTGGTCACCCGTCTGTGCAGCGCCTTCGGGCCATGCACAAACGGGACCTTGTTGCTGGTCTTCCCAGGGTGCTCCCTCCCCTTCCCGACTCGCCTGCTCCTCCCTGTATTCCCTGTGTCGAGGGGCGGCAGCGCGCCGCTCCTCACTCCTCCTCCTTTCCCCCGACGACTGCTCCCTTGCAGACGCTCCACTTGGACGTGTGGGGCCCAGCCCGCGTCCGTGGACAGGGTCAGGAGCGGTACTTCCTGCTCGTTGTTGACGACTTCTCGCGCTACACCACGGTCTTCCCCTTGCGAGCCAAGGGTGACGTACCTGATGTCTTGATCCCTTGGATCCGCAGATCTCGTCTCCAGCTCACCAGGCGTTTCCGCTCCGACTTTCCTGTCCTGCGTCTGCACTCTGACAGAGGTGGGGAGTTTTCCTCTGGCCTCCTGGAGGCCTTCTGTCAGCAGGAGGGCATTGAGCAGTCGTTCACGCTTCCGGCCTCTCCACAGCAGAATGAGGTTGCTGAGCGCCGCATTGGTCTAGTCATGGAGGTCGCTCGTACCTCCTTGAGTCATGCGGCTGCCCCCCATTTTCTGTGGCCGTTTGCGGTCAGGTACGCTGCGCATCAGCTCAACCTCTGGCCCCGTGTCTCCTTGCCCGAGACTTCTCCGACACTACGTTGGACGGGAGAGGCTGGCGATGCGTCGCGTTTTCGGGTCTGGGGATCCCGAGCTTTTGTCCGCGACACGTCCGCGGACAAGCTCTCCCGTCGCGCTGTCCCCTGCGTCTTCCTTGGCTTTGTCCCGGACGCCCCTGGTTGGCAGTTCTACCACCCCACCTCGCGTCGTGTCCTGGCCTCTCAGGACGTCACTTTTGACGAGTCCGTCCCCTACTACCGCCTCTTCCCCTACCGCACTGCCCCGCTCCCCCCCCCGCCTCTCTTCCTCGCTCCAGGTGCTGAGGTACCAGACCCCCTCCCCCCTCAGGGTGCCGCTCCCTCAGGTGTGTCCCAGGTAGACCCGGGTGAGCCTGTCGAGGTAGCTGTTGACTCTCGTCCTGCGTCTGGGGGTGCTGAGCCTGGGGGTGCTGAGTCTGGGGGTGCGGAGCCTGGGGGTGTTGAGCCTGGAGGTGCGGAGCCTGGCGGTGCGGAGCCTGGAGGTGCTGAGTCTGGGGGTGCTGAGACTGAGCGTGCTACACCTGGAGGAGCCCCCTCCTCCCAGCAGCTGCAGGAGAGGTACCTCGAGTACTGCCGCCTCCGGAGAGGTGCTGCTGGAGCTCGTCCCGGTACTTCCCCTCCTACCCAGGAGCTCCCCCCCATTCAGCAGATCCGAGAGTGGTACACACGCCGCTGCAGTCTTCGGAGTGGTCCTCCGGGTGCTGAGGACCCGAGCGGTGGCGCTGCTGCTTGTGCTGAGGACCCGGGCGCTGGAGCTGCTGCTGGTGCTGAGGACCCGGGCGGTGGAGCTGCTGCTGGTGCTGAGGACTCGGACGTTGGAGCTACTGCTGGAGCTGGGGACCCGAGCGGTGGAGCTGCTGCTGGAGCTGAGGACCCAGCTGGTGGAGTTCCTGCTGATGCTGCGGACCTGAGCGGTGGCGCTGCTGCTGGTGCTGCGGACCCGGGCGTTAAAGCTACTGCTGGAGCTGAGGACCCGAGCGGTGGTGCTGCTGCTGGTGCTGAGGACCCGGCCGGTGGAGCTGCTGCTGGTGTTGAGGACCCGGACGTTGGAGCTGCTGCTGGTGCTGAGGACCCTGCCGCTGGTGTCTCTGCTGGTTCTGGAGACGCTACGCGGCCGCGACCGTACTTCGTACCACTTCTTCAGCAGGTTCTTGGTCAGGCTCCTCCTCCCTGTCCTCCTCCCTCAGTAGAGTGTCCTCCGCCTGTCCAGTCGCCGTCACAGTTACCGCCTGCCTCGCCTCTCCCTGCTCCCTCTCCTTACACTGGTCCCACGGGAGGTCTTACAGAGCGTCGTGAGCCTGAGTCTCGTCCTGCGTTGCCTGTTCGTACTGCTCGCACTGGTCGTCGTGTCCCACGTGAGCGTCCTCCTCCTGTCCCTGGCACTCACTACATGACTCTGCGTCCCTCCACTGCTCCTCAGCGTGTCCCGCTACCGTCTCCTCCTGCTTCCTCTCTGCCTACTCTTCCTGACCCGGAGTCTGACTCCCGTCGTGCTGCCAGTCCCACTGTCACCCGTCTCCTCGCTACTGTTGTCACTGACCCTGCCTTTGAGTCCTCTGCTGCGTCTGCTCTAGTCGCTGAGTTGATAGACTTTGCTGCCCGGTGTCGTCTAGACTACGCCACTAGCCTTGTTGCTGAGTCTGAGTCTGAGTCTGTCTGTCCTCCGTCCGTCGGGGGTGAGTGTGCTCTTGGCACGGACGTCCTTGAGGACAGACAGGAGGAGTTCCAGTGCTTTGCTGCTGCTTTGCCCCACCTCGTGTCCATGCTAGTTGCCCCTGAGGGAGACCCGGATGCACCAGACATCCCGACCCCGCGCACCTACGCTGAGGCGATGGCGGGTCCCTACTCCTCTCAGTGGCAGACAGCCATGGACGCAGAGATGGCTTCCTGGAAGTCCACACGCACCTACGTCGACGAGGTTCCCCCACCTGGGGCGAACATCGTCAGTGGCATGTGGATTTTCAGGGTGAAGCGGCCACCAGGTTCTCCTCCTGTCTTCAAGGCGCGCTACGTGGCTCGAGGCTTCAGTCAGCGAGAGGGAGTTGACTTCTTTCAGACCTTCTCCCCCACCCCGAAGATGACCACTCTTCGGGTGCTGCTTCACATAGCCGCTCAGCGCGACTACGAGCTTCACTCACTTGACTTCAGCACTGCTTTCTTGCAGGGCAGCCTGCACGAGGAGATCTGGCTGCGCCGCCCTCCTGGCTTCACTGGGTCGGTTCCTCCTGGTACCCAGTGGAGGCTCCAGCGGCCGGTCTACGGTCTCCGCCAGGCACCGCGTGAGTGGCACGACACACTGAGGACGACACTTGCGGCTCTTGGGTTCGCTCCCTCTACTGCTGACCCGTCACTGTTTCTACGCACAGACACCTCGCTGCCGCCGTTCTACATCCTCATGTACGTCGACGACTTGGTCTTTGCCACTGCTGACACCGCGGCACTCGCCCACGTGAAGTCGGAGCTGCAGAGGAGACACACGTGCACAGACCTGGGTGAACTGACAAGCTATCTTGGCTTGCGGATCACCCGGGACAGAGCACGGCGCACCATCACCTTGACTCAGTCACACATGGTGCAGCAGATCCTTCAGCGCTTCCGCTTCACGTACTCCTCGCCTCAGTCCACTCCTCTGCCTACCGGTCACTCGCTCTCAGCTCTGCCTTCGGATGAGTCCGTAGAGCCGAGTGGCCCGTATCCAGAGCTTGTGGGCTGCCTCATGTACCTGATGACCTGCACTCGACCTGACCTTGCATACCCTCTTAGCATCCTTGCACGCTATGTCGCTCCTGGCCGTCACAGGAAGGAGCACATGGATGCCGCTAAGAGGGTGTTGCGCTACTTGTGCAGTACGTCGGGCATGGGGCTAGTGCTTGGAGGGCGAGACCGAGTTGTACTCACAGGGCACTCAGACGCTTCTTGGGCGGACGACCAGGCTACTCAGCGGTCGTCTCAGGGTTACACCTTCAGCCTTGGCTCCGGCTCAGTTTCTTGGCGTTCTACACGCTCTTCTTCTGTTCTCAGCTCCAGTTGTGAGGCTGAGATCTACGCCACAGCCATGGCTGCCCAGGAGCTACGCTGGCTGACCTACCTGCTGACCGACTTGGGTGAGCGGCCTCGTTCTCCTCCAGTGCTGTACGTCGACAACCAGGCTGCCATTGCCTTGTGTGAGGAGCACAGACTGGAGCACAGAACAAAGCACATCGCCCTGCGGTACTTCCTTGCTCGAGAGCTGCAGCAGCGCGGTCAGCTTTGTCTGCGTTACGTGGCCACTGAGGCCAACCTTGCTGATGTGTTCACCAAGGCGCTTCCGCCTTGTGACCATCAGCGCTTCTGCACTCTGCTAGGCCTTGTGCCTACTGGACCTCACTTACTTACCTCTTGACCTTGCTTGTACTGTGATCACTATATATATATCTACCTGCATGTTTACTCTTGCTAGGTTGTGATCACTGTATCTCATGCTCTGTTATAAACCTGCATGTGAACTGGTCTTGTGACCACTAGCTTGTGCTCGGAATTTGTGTGGTATCCTTGAGATCCACCCTGAGCTTGTTGTTGCCTTGCTTTGCCTTGACTGGTCTTGTGACCCCTAGGTCTCCCCCACTTTGCCTATGGGGGTGTGTCAAACATTATATGTGTTGTGTTTGTGTAGGCTGTAGTGGGTTAGCCTATAGGGGGGTCACAACATTAGGGTTTTATATTTGTACTCACAATCCTTTCTAGTTCACCATTCCAGTCTGTTATCACTGACAGTCAGGATCCGGTAGGATGAGTACTGGCGCTGTGGTCAGTGCTGTCTGTAGCTGTTCCATGGCTTGCTGATGAGGAGTATCCCATTTGAAGGGCGTGTCCTTTTTCAGTAGGTCTGTCAGTGGCGCTGCTATCTTAGCGTACTGTGGCACAAACCTGTTGTAGTAGTTGGCGAAGCCGAGGAACTGCTGCAACTCCTTCACGTTCTCTGGGACTTTCCACTTTTTTACGGCTTCGATCTTCCGCGGGTCCACGTGTACGCCCTCGGCACTCACCATGTGCCCGAGAAACTGCACTTTCTCCAGTCAGGGCAAAGTCGCTCTTCGACTGCTTCACGTAGAACTTATTTTTCCGCAGGATCTCGAACACCTTCCGCAGATGCTCCACGTGCTCCTTCATGTTCTTGGAGTAGATGAGAATGTCGTCCAGGTACACCACTACGCACTCGTCCAGCAGGGGTCGAAGGATGTGGTTCATCTCCGCCTGGAACATCGCTGGTGTGTTGCAGAGTCCGAACGGCATCACTAAGTACTCGTAGGAGCCGTATCTCGTACGGAACGCCGTTTTGTGGATCGAGTTGTCCGCCATCTTGATCTGCCAGTAACCCGACCGTAGGTCCAGCTTTGAGAAAACTGTTGCACCACGCAGTTGGTCCAGTAAGTCGTTGATGCGTGGTATGGGGTATTTGTTTTTTACTGTCTGTTTGTTCAGTGCGCGGTAGTCGATGCACATCCGTAAACTGCCGTCTGGTTTGGGTGTGAAGAGAACTGGTGCACCGTAGGGAGAGGTGGATGGGCGGATCAGTTGTCTGTCCAGTAGATACTCAATCTGTTTTTTCATATCTGTCAGTTCGGTCGGACTCAGTCGGTATGGTGCACGTGAGACGGGTTTCGCACCTGGTTCCTCCACGATCTCGTGCTCGTGGGTGCGTGCTGGAGGTACGCCTGCAGGTAGGTCGTCGGGCATTATGTCCTTGTACTGCTCCAAGACCTCCTTCACTGCTACTGATAGCTCGAAACTCAGCTTCTCCTCCTCTGCTGCTGCCATGACCAGTGCTAGGTAACCCGTGTTACTCTCGTTCACCGTCTGTTCGAACCGTGCCAGTGTCGTTTCAGGAATGTCCCCTGTATCCGTCCAGCTTCGTAGTGCTATCCGCTTCCCGTTGTTGTAGATGCACACCTTGCTGTTGACCCAATCGATCTCGGGGTTGAACCGCTTCAGGAAATCTCGCCCCAAGATGAAGTCTAATCCCTTGATGTTGGTGACTGGTAGCTTCGGCTTCCACCTCAACGCACCTATATGCAGCTGCAGAGATGCTTCGCCGTGGATGGGAAGCTTCGTACCGTCCACCATGGTTGCTGAAAACTGGGTCTCCTCCGCCTTCTCTCCAATTTTCTCCAATGCTCCGCGGTCACACACCGAGTGAGATGCACTGTTGTCCACTAGTGCCTGGAGGCGTCGCCCATTGCATAACACCTCGAGGAGTAGTGGTTTCTGCTGTGCTGAGTAGCCAAAGAGGGTCTCATTAATAGGATCATAGGGTACATCAAGATGAATACCTTCCCTACTTCCTATACCTGACTCAGCACTTTCCAACTTCACCTGGCGGGTATGAGGATTTTTCCGAGGCTTGTATAATTTCTCCTGAGCCTGGATGTCTCCTCTAAGCCTTTGCAGCTGTGTAGGCTTCACCTGTGGGCAACGGGGAGCCTTCACAATATGCTGTAGGGAGAGAATATTAACTCCACGGAACGCACGACCCTTTTCTACGCTCCGTAGTACTTTGCCCAACTTCTCAGGTACCTGAATAATTTCTAAAGGCTTTTTCTTGGCCTCTAAATCTCCCCTGAATTTTTCAAAGGCTTGAAAACCACGAGAAGCAATGTTTTTCGTTAGAGTATCTTTATAGGATACTTTTAACGAATTCTTACTTTCGTGGGTGTTCGGCTGGAGTTTCTCGGTCGGTGCAGAGTCTTTTTTCGCGGAGCCTCCATTCGCCTCGGCGATTTCCCCTAAGGCCGGCCGGTCGTGACGATTTATATTCGCGCCATCATTTTCTCCTTTTTTCACCCGCTCCGAAGTCGCCATGTCGTCACCTTTTTCCCCTTTTCAGATCTTTACGCGATCGCCAGGTCGATCCGGAGCTACTGGCGATTTCCATTTTTTGACTTCGGGGGTGCTCCACTGTACTGTCTCGGAGTGCCACACGTGCTTTCTTCATTTTGTAGCACGACAAAATTTGATGCCCTGCTGCGCCGCAAAATTCGCATTTCGCCGGCTGCTGCTTCGCGTCGTATTTGTCGATATCCATCGGTTCGGCGAACGTGGGGGGTGCCGATCGCTCCGTGCCGAATGTACGGTTCGGCGCGAAACGTCGTGTTTCGGGTTGACCTCGAGTCAGCGCGTCGTATCGTTCGGCTGCACGCACGATTTTTCGTAGCTGTTGTAATTCGCCGCGATCACCTGCCGCCGAATCTCTAATTTTAACCCTTCCGTGTATGCCTGGATTTTTTCACCTTCGGTCAGGTCGGGGATGTCAGAATGTTGTATTTGTCTAGCCTGCAGTGGGGTACTCTATAGCGAGTACAGCCCAATCTAGGGTTTGCTATTTGTATCTCAACTGCTGCTAGTCCAAACCCTCTTTCTGTTTCTAAACTTTGCCTACTACTTCTGACATGCTATCAGAGCAGGTCGACCCCCTTGGGTCGATCCTGTGGGTGGGCCCACCACCTAATGCTTCCGCTGCTGTTCTACTTGTCGCGCGCCTCGGTCGCGCGACGCCTCCTTCCTGCCGTACGCTCGGGGCGTGCGGCGGTTTTCTGCCTGCCGTGCGCCCCGAGGCGCGCGGCGGTTTCCCACCGTCGAAGTGCCCCCCGTCGCCCGTCGAAGCGGCCCCCCCCCCCGTCGCCCGTCGAAGCGCCCCCGTCGCCCGTCGGAGCGCCCCCCGTCGCCCGTCGAAACGTCCCCGTCGCCCGTCGAAGCGCCCCTGGGACCCGCGCGCGGCCCGTACGGGCTGCGCCAGGCCCGCGCGCGGCCCGTACGGGCTGCGCCAGGCCCGCGCGCGGCCCGGGCAGCCCGCGCGCGCCTCGTCCCGCCTGCGGCAGACCCGTGCGCGCGCCTCGTCCGTCCCCCAAGCTTCTGTCGGCGCCCCACCCCCGCTACTGCCCGCGTTCCTGTGTTAGGGTTTGGGGGTGGCGGGTGTGGGGGTGCCGGTTGTGTGCCCCGTCCCCTCCTTCTCCTCCTCCTCCGTCTCCCGCTGCTGCAGCTGCCGCTCAGGGGGGTGGGTGTGTGGGGAGCCGACGGAGTGGTACTAGGGGGGTGAAAGGGGAGTGGAGCTAGGGGCGAAGCAGGGGGTGTGTGTCGAGGGGTGTGGGACTGTTGGGGGAGGTTGAGCGGAGGCCGCCGTCGTGTCGTCTGCAGCGCCTGTATTCCGGGGTTCTGATAGCCACCGGTAGCTCAGAGAGCCGGTTGCACCTGTCGCCCGTGGGTCCGTTGCTCCTGTCGCTGCTGATCAGACGCAGAGCCTGTTACTCCTGTATTCCGGGGCCCTTGCTCCCGGTAGCCACTAGAGTTGCACCAGAGCCGTCTGTTGCCCGTGTGTCTGCAGCTTCAGTCGTCGCCTCCACTCTTCTCTCCTCTCGCCAGCCCTCCTCCTCCTCACTTGCCCTCTGTGACTGCCTCTAGCTTTGCTCATAAAATGTGAACTACTATTATGACTGCTTGTTGTGCTGATTACACCCCACTTTGGCTATGGGGGTGTGTCAGAATGTTGTATTTGTCTAGCCTGCAGTGGGGTACTCTATAGCGAGTACAGCCCAATCTAGGGTTTGCTATTTGTATCTCAACTGCTGCTAGTCCAAACCCTCTTTCTGTTTCTAAACTTTGCCTACTACTTCTGACAGGGGATGCGGTTGAACAGTAGCTCCATCTGCTGCGTGTACTGTGCTACACTACTGTACTGCTTGTGCCGATGAATTTGTTGTCGCGCCATGTAGGTAGTATTAATCGGTTCGAAACGCTCGATTAAATCTGCCCGAAACTGCGCCCACGATTTCTCCCCGCGGGCCACGTCGGTGTTGTAGATCCACTCGAGTGCTGGTCCTCGTAACAGTGTCGCTGCGAGCCGAATTCTTGCTGCGTCATATGTCGGGGTCGAACAGCCAATGGCCTCGAAGTAAATTTCGAGGGTGGCCACGAATCGCCGGACACCGGATCCCTTCGCGCTTGGATCGAACGCTTCCGGGAGCCTCGGTCGTGCTGCTTCGAGGTTCGGCGACAGTGGTGCCATCGGTCCGTGAAATGTCGGTGTCGCCACTGCTGCTGGAGTTGTCGGTGCTGCATTCGCTGCGGTCGGTGCTATAACTATAATAAACTATAGGAAAGCACCTAGCCTAGGAATTCAAGCAATTCATGCATGCAGAAAATAATCCTAAGCTAGTAATAGCGTACTGAGATAAAAGCAAGCATGAATAACAAGCATAAGCCGTCGTACTCTCACACTCGGGCAAGACGGGCGAAACGAGTGAGACAGGCTCGGAAGAAACGAACGAGGACGGGAGGAGCGGGATCCCACAGGATCCGAACCTAGGTGATACCATGTCAAGAAAGGAAGTGATGATGCATTGATGTTGGTTGGGGTACATATGGCAAACCCTAACTTTTGTACCCCCTAAGACAAACCCCACTACTGGCTACAACATTTGACACATGGAACCTCATGAAACGAGGTTGGGTGCAGGTTTTGCGATCAGAAAGCCAAAGGTGACGCAGGGCAGCCTCGCCATTAAAAAAGTAGGCTGTGTTGGGCTGAGAAAAGCCCTTAGGATCTTTGCAGGGCTGAACTCTGGGTAGGACTGTCAAACATTATACATGTTGTATTTGTGTAGGCTGTAGTGGGTTAGCCTATAGGGGGGTCACAACATTAGGGTTTCATATTTGTACTCACAATCCTTGCTAGTTCATCATTCCAGTCCGTTATTACTGACATGGTTTCAGAGCAGGTCCTTCGCTAGGACCGTTCTTAGGGCCCACCGTTACCTACATACCTACCTACCTACCGTGCGCCTCCTACCTACCGCGCGCGCGCAGCCCGCCAGCCGCCCGCGCGCGACTCGACTTTTTTTTTTTTTTGCGCGCGTATCCCGCTACCCGCCCGCGCGCGGTCGATTTCGCTGCGCGCGCCCCGCTAGCCGCACGCGCGCGGCTGTTTTCTTTACGCGCGGCCCCGCACGCTGCCCGCGCGCTGCCTGTGCGCCTCGCTGACGCGCCCGCTGCTGCAGCCGCCCGTCGCCCGCTCGCGCACACCCCGCCGTGGCCCCGCAGGCCCGCAGCTCGCCGCCGCAGCTGCCGCACGCCCGTTGCCCGCAGCCGCCCGTCCGCCGACGCCGCTGCCGCCCGTGCACCGACGCCGCTGCCACCCGTGCGCTGCTGCCGCTGCTGCTTGCGCACCGCTCGCTGCTGCAGCCGCCCGTGCGCTGTCGGCGCTGCTGCCCGTGCGCATACGCCGCTGTCACCCGTCCGCATAAGCCGCTGCCGCCCGTGCGCCTCTGCAGCCGCCGCCCGCGAGTCGCCCGCTACCGCTAGTGCGCCGCAGCTCCTGCCATTCGGTCGCGCACCGCTGCAGCTCCTGCTGTCGCGCTCCCTACTACTGCCGCTCGTGCACCACGCCGGCCCCGTTGACCCTGCGCACACCTTTCCAGCGGCCTTGTTCCTACTGCTACTACTGCTACCGCTACTGTTTCTCCTACTACTGCTACTGTCACTATGGCTAGTCCTCTCGTTCTAGCTTTCGATGCCGAGGGCCGCCCAGTGAAGTTCGAAACCTGGCTAGATGACCTGCACCTGTTCCTACAGCTCACTGCCAAGGAAGATATCTCACTGTACGACCATGCCCTAGGCCATGCCACTGCCCCTGACTCGTCTGCTGACAGCACTCTGCGTTCCCAGTGGCAGACCCGTGATGCGCACGCTCGCTTTGCTATTCGCAACTCCCTGCCGCTAGACGAGCGCGAGCACTTCGGCCAGTGCAAGACTGCTAAGGACCTCTACACCGCTGTAGTTGCCCGCTACTCCTCACCCGCTTCTGCCACGCTAGGCCGCCTCACTCTCCCCTACCTGTTCCCCGACCTAGCCTCCTTTCACACTGTCGCAGACCTCATCACCCACCTTAAGACTAGTGAGGCCCGCTTTCGCGCTGCTATGCCTGCCGAGTTTCTCACTAGCAACCCCCCCCCGCTCTGGATCACTCTCTACCACATTGTCACCCGCCTCCCTGACTCTCTGCGCGCAGTCAGGGACCACTTCCTCTCTCGCTCCCCCACTGAGCTCACTGTTGCCCTCCTCGAGAAGGAACTGCTTGCAGCTGAGGCGAGCATCGTCGCTGTAGGCACCTCTCGTGGCGACCCCCGCACCCCGTTCTTTGAGGGGTGTTCCCCTTCCCCCCTCCTCCCCTCTGTCGCCTCTGCTGCTGCTGTCGACCTTCTTGGTGCTGAGAAGGTCGGGACCGCGTCTGCTTCGAGCGGGCGCCGCAGGAACAAGGGGGGCAGGGGTGGGGGTGGCGGCGGAGGAGGTGGGGGTGGAGGCGGTGGGAGTGGAGGCGCGGCTGGGGAGACTAGTGGCGGCAGTGGGGGAGGAGACAGCAGCGGTGGGAGTGGTGGTGGAGGCGGCAGCGGAGGCGGAGGTGGTCGTGGCGGCGGCAGGGGTGGAGGTGGCCGGGGCGGCGGCGGTGGGGGTGGTGGTCGTGGAGGCACTGGCGGAGGGCAGAGTCAGCAGCCCGCCCCGACGCTTCAGGCCGCCCGTGAGTGGTATGCGCAGCGTAGCGTTACCTGCACGTACGTCATTCGCACAGGTGACCGCAACGGCCAGCAGTGTGGGAGGCCGCACCCCACGCAGCGCTGCTTCGCGCACCTTAACGACGCGTGGCGCACTCAGTTTCCTGCTGCCACTGAGCTGCCGCGCTGGGCTGATCTGGAAAAGAGGGGTGTTGATATTTGGGCTTTAGACTTTGATGCTATTCTCACTGCCATGTATGCGATGTCTATTAGTGGAGAGGGTGCTCAGTACTTGCGTGTTCCGCCCGACCCGGGCATTCAGGCCAGTCCGGCTGCCGCTCTAGGTGCTAGTGCGTCTGCTCCCACAGGTCCTGGTGAGGCTGCAGCCCTAGGTGCTCGTGCGTCCGTGCCCCCTGGTACTGAGTCGACTGCAGCACTGCACACCTTCACACTGGACTCAGGTGCTTCTCGCTCCTTCTTTCGTGACCGCACTGTCCTTGAGCCACTCGCTCGGCCAGTTGTTGTCTCCCTTGCTGACCCCTCTGGGGGTCCGGTCATTGCGACCTCCTCCACTGTCCTTCCTTGTCCGGCGGTCCCGTCTGGCACGCTGTCAGGTCTCTACCTCCCCTCGTTCTCTACGAACTTGGTGGCAGGTAGTGCGCTCCAGGACAGGGGTGTTCACCAGTTCACCCCTGCCTACGAGCGCGTGACACACTGCACGTGTGCTCGGACGGGTCGCCACCTGGCTACCTTCACTCGGGAGCCGGGGTCGGACCTTTACACACTGACCACTGAGTCCCCTCAGGTAGCTGCGTCCGCGTCTGCGTCTGCGTCAGGTCAGCTGTCCGCCCCCTGCTCGTGTCGCTCTCTGGCGCATGAGACTGTCCTTTGGCACCACCGCCTTGGTCACCCGTCTGTGCAGCGCCTTCGGGCCATGCACAAACGGGACCTTGTTGCTGGTCTTCCCAGGGTGCTCCCTCCCCTTCCCGACTCGCCTGCTCCTCCCTGTATTCCCTGTGTCGAGGGACGGCAGCGCGCCGCTCCTCACTCCTCCTCCTTTCCCCCGACGACTGCTCCCTTGCAGACGCTCCACATGGACGTGTGGGGCCCAGCCCGCGTCCGTGGTCAGGGTCAGGAGAGGTACTTTCTGATTGTTGTTGACGACTTCTCGCGCTACACCACGGTCTTCCCCTTGCGCGCCAAGGGTGACGTACCTGATGTCTTGATCCCTTGGATCCGCATATCTCGTCTCCAGCTCCGTGAGCGTTTCCGCTCCGACTTCCCTGTCCTGCGTCTGCACTCTGACAGAGGTGGGGAGTTTTCCTCTGGCCTATTGGAGGCCTTCTGTCAGCAGGAGGGCATTGAGCAATCGTTCACGCTTCCGGCCTCTCCACAGCAGAATGGGGTTGCTGAGCGCCGCATTGGTCTAGTCATGGAGGTCGCTCGTACCTCCTTGAGTCATGCGGCTGCCCCCCATTTTCTGTGGCCGTTTGCGGTCAGGTACGCTGCGCATCAGCTCAACCTCTGGCCCCGTGTCTCCTTGCCCGAGACTTCTCCGACACTACGTTGGACGGGAGAGGCTGGCGATGCGTCGCATTTTCGGGTCTGGGGATCCCGAGCTTTTGTCCGCGACACGTCCGCGGACAAGCTCTCCCGTCGCGCTGTCCCCTGCGTCTTCCTTGGCTTTGTCCCGGACGCCCCTGGCTGGCAGTTCTACCACCCCACCTCGCGTCGTGTCCTGGCCTCTCAGGACGTCACTTTTGACGAGTCCGTCCCCTACTACCGCCTCTTCCCCTACCGCACTGCCCCGCTCCCCCCCCCCGCCTCTCTTCCTCGCTCCAGGTGCTGAGGTACCAGACCCCCTCCCCCCTCAGGGTGCCGCTCCCTCAGGTGTGTCCCAGGTAGACCCGGGTGAGCCTGTCGAGGTAGCTGTTGACTCTCGTCCTGCTAGGGGTGCTGAGCCTGGGGGTGCTGCGTCTGGGGGTGCTGAGCCTGGGGGTGCTGCGTCTGGGGGTGCTGAGCCTGGGAGTGCTGAGTCTGGGGGTGCGGAGCCTGGGGGTGCTGAGCCAGGAGGTGCGGAGCCTGGAGGTGCGGAGCCTGGGGGTGCTGAGTCTGGGGGTGCTGAGCCTGAGCGTGCTACACCTGGAGGAGCCCTCTCCTCCCAGCAGCTGCAGGAGAGGTACCTCGAGTACTGCCGCCTCCGGAGAGGTGCTGCTGGAGCTCGTCCCGGTACTTCCCCTCCTACCCAGGAGCTCCCCCCCATTCAGCAGATCCGCGAGTGGTACACCCGGCGCTGCAGTCTTCGGAGTGGTGCTCCTGGTGCTGCGGACCCTGGGGGTGGCGCTGCTGCTGGTGCTGAGGACCCGGACGTGGGAGCTGCTGCTGGTGCTGCGGACCCGCCTGGTGGAGCTGCTGCTGGTGCTGAGGACTCGGACGTTGGAGCTGCTGCTGGAGCTGAGGACCCGGGCGGTGGCGCTGCTGCTGGTGCTGAGGACCCGGACGGTGGAGCTGCTGCTGGTGCTGAGGACTCGGACGGTGGAGCTGCTGCTGGAGCTGAGGACCCGAGCGGTGGCACTGCTGCTGCTGCTGAGGACCCGGGCGTTGGAGCTACTACTGGTGCTGAGGACCCGGCCGGTGGAGCTGCTGCTGGTGCTGTGGACCCGGACGCTGGAGCTCCTACTGGTACTGAGGACCCGGCCGCTGGAGTCTCCTCTGCTTCCGGAGACGCTGTGCGGCCGCGACCGTACTTCGTACCGCTCCTTCAGCAGGTTCTTGGGCAGACTCCTCCTCCTTGTCCTCCTCCCTCCGTAGAGTGTCCTCCGCCTATCCAGCCGCAGTCACAGTTACCACCTACCTCGCCTCTCCCTGCTCCCTCTCCTTACACTGGTCCCACAGGAGGTCTTACAGAGCGTCGTGAGCCTGAGTCTCGTCCTGCGTCGCCTGTTCGTCGTGCTCGCACTGGTAGTCGTGTCCGTCGTGAGCGTCCTCCTCCTGTCCCAGGCACTCACTACATGACTCTGCGTCCCTCTACTGCTCCTCAGCGTGTCCCTCTACCGTCTCCTCCTGCTTCCTCTTTGCCTGACGTTCCGGACCCTGAGTCTGACCGGTATCGTGCTGAGCACCCTACTGTCACGCGTTTCCTTGCTACTGTTGTCACTGACCCTACCTTTGAGTCCTCTGCTGCGTCTGCTCTGGTCGCTGAGTTGGTTGACTTTGCTGCTGCCTGTCGTCTAGACTACGCTGCTAGCCTTGTTGCTGAGTCTGAGTCTGAGTCTGTCTGTCCTCCGTCCGTCGGGGGTGAGTGTGCTCTTGGCACGGACGTCCTTGAGGACAGACAGGAGGAGTTCCAGTGTCTTGCTGCTGCTTTGCCCTGTCTCGTGTCCTTGCTAGTTGCCCCTGAGGGAGACCCGGATGCACCAGACATCCCGACCCCGCGCACTTACGCTGAGGCGATGGCGGGTCCCTACTCCTCTCAGTGGCAGACAGCCATGGACGCCGAGATGGCTTCCTGGAAGTCCACACGCACCTACGTCGACGAGGTTCCCCCTCCTGGGGCGAACATCGTCAGTGGCATGTGGATTTTCAGGGTGAAGCGGCCGCCGGGTTCTCCGCCTGTCTTCAAGGCGCGTTACGTGGCTCGAGGCTTCAGTCAGCGAGAGGGAGTTGACTTCTTCCAGACCTTCTCCCCCACCCCGAAGATGACCACTCTTCGGGTGCTGCTGCACATAGCCGCTCAGCGCGACTACGAGCTTCACTCACTTGACTTCAGCACTGCTTTCTTGCAGGGCAGCCTGCACGAGGAGATCTGGCTGCGCCGCCCACCTGGCTTCACTGGGTCGTTTCCTCCTGGTACCCAGTGGAGGCTTCAGCGGCCGGTCTACGGTCTCCGCCAGGCTCCGCGTGAGTGGCACGACACACTGAGGACTACACTTGCGGCTCTTGGGTTCGCGCCTTCTACAGCTGACCCGTCGCTGTTCCTGCGCACCGACACTTCGCTGCCGCCGTTCTACATCCTCGTGTACGTCGACGACTTGGTCTTTGCCACTGCTAACACTGCAGGACTCGCCTACGTGAAGTCGGAGCTATAGAGGAGACACACGTGCACAGACCTGGGTGAGCTGACAAGCTATCTTGGCTTGCGGATCACCCGGGACAGAGCACGGCGCACCATCACCCTGACTCAGTCACACATGGTGCAGCAGGTTCTCCAGCGCTTCCGCTTCACGTACTCCTCACCTCAGTCCACTCCTCTGCCTACCGGTCACTCGCTCTCAGCTCTGCCTTCGGATGAGTCCGTAGAGCCGAGTGGCCCGTATCCAGAGCTTGTGGGCTGCCTCATGTACCTGATGACCTGCACTCGACCTGACCTTGCATACCCTCTTAGCATCCTTGCACGCTATGTCGCTCCTGGCCGTCACAGGAAGGAGCACATGGATGCCGCTAAGAGGGTGTTGCGCTACTTGTGCAGTACGTCGGGCATGGGGCTTGTGCTTGGAGGGCGAGACCGAGTTGTTCTCACAGGGCACTCAGACGCTTCTTGGGCAGACGACCAGGCCACTCAGCGGTCGTCTCAGGGTTACACCTTCAGCCTTGGCTCTGGCTCAGTTTCTTGGCGCTCTACACGCTCTTCTTCTGTTCTCGGCTCCAGTTGCGAGGCTGAGATCTACGCTACAGCCATGGCTGCCCAGGAGCTACGCTGGCTGACCTACCTGCTGACCGACCTCGGAGAGCGGCCTCGTTCTCCTCCAGTACTGTACGTCGACAACAAGGCTGCCATTGCCTTGTGTGAGGAGCATAGACTGGAGCACAGAACGAAGCACATCGCCCTGCGGTACTTCCTTGCTCGTGAGCTGCAGCAGCGCGGTCAGCTTTGTATTCGCTACGTGGCCACTGAGGCCAACACTGCTGATGTGTTCACCAAGGCACTTCAGCCTCGTGACCATCAGCGCTTCTGCACTCTACTAGGCCTTGTGCCTACTGGACCTCACTTACTTACCTCTTGACTTTGCTTGTACTGTGATCACTATATATATCTATACCTGCATGTTTACTCTTGCTAGGTTGTGATCACTGTATCTCTTGCTCTGTTATAAACCTGCATGTGAACTGGTCTTGTGACCACTAGCTTGCGCTCGGAATTTGTGTGGAATCCTTGAGATCCACCCTGAGCTTGTTGTTGCCTTGCTTTGCCTTGACTGGTCTTGTGACCCCTAGGTCTCCCCCACTTTGCCTATGTGGGTGTGTCAAACATTATACATGTTGTATTTGTGTAGGCTGTAGTGGGTTAGCCTATAGGGGGGTCACAACATTAGGGTTTCATATTTGTACTCACAATCCTTGCTAGTTCATCATTCCAGTCCGTTATTACTGACAAGGACTTGATGTAATAGCGGAAGCTTTTAGTCAAGTGTTTGAACCACCTTGCGCTAGTATGTGAGGGCAAAGTAGATTGTTAAAAGCAAAGAGATACAAGGTTTTATAAGAGTACAAGGAATATGAAAAGATACAGCTGTAACTATTTTGCTATTGCTGTTGCGGTTTGATACAGTGACGACTCGGGCAACTGCTCTGTAACGAGTCAGTTGTGTGTCCTTACTGTCGCGCTGTACTTGTCAGGTCAAAGGTCGCTGACCTTTGACTTTCGCGTAACCTCCAGCAGTTACTTTCAACCTCCGAGGGTTGACTCGCCGATGTCAAACATTATATATGTTTGGTTTGTTAGGCTACAGTGGGTTAGCCTGTATGGGGTACACAATTCTAGGGTTAGCTATTTGTACTGATTTCTCTGTTAGTTCAATCATTCCAGTCTCGTAATCTTGACATGGTTTCAGAGCAGGTCCTTCCCTAGGACCGTTTTTAAGGGCCCACCTAACTACCTACATACCTATCAAGCGCCCCTAGTGCGCCTCCTATTGCGCCCCTAGTGCGCCTCCTATTGCGCCCCTAGTGCGCTATCCCCTTTTTTTTTACCGCGCGCGATCTGCTAGCCGCCCGCGCGCGGCCTATTTCGTGCGCGCGACCAGCCAGCAGCCCGCGCGCGGCCATTTTTCGCGCGCGCCTAGCTAGCCGCCGGCGCGCGCGGCTCTTTTTTCTTCGAGCGCGGCCCGTCGCGCTGCTCCGTGCTGCGCTCGACCCCCCCGCGCCTTCGTCGCCGCGGTCGGGCCTTCAGCAACAGCCGCGGCAGAGACTGCAGTCGCGGCCGTCGCAACTGCTGCAGCAGCCGCCGCCGCCTCTCCTGCCGCGGCCGCCGCTGCATCTACAGCAGCTGCAGCCGCCACATCTACTGCAACAGCCGCCGCTGCAGCTACAGCAGCAGCAGCCGCCGCATCTTCTGCAGCAGCCGCCGCTGCATCCACAGCAGCAGCAGCCGCCGCTGCATCTCCAGCAGCAGCAGCCGCCGCGCCTTCTGCAGCAGCCGCCGCTGCATCTACAGCGGCAGCAGCTGCCGCATCATCTACAGCAGCGGCCGCCGCCGCATCTACGGCAGCAGCAGCCGCCGCAATCTACAGCAGCGGCCGCCGCAGCTACAGCAGAATCAGCCGCCGCTGCCTCTGCAGCAGCAGCCGCCGCCGACCCAGCAGCAGCAGCCGTAGCCGAACCTGCAGCATCTGCCGCCGCTGTCTCGACTGCCCCGGCCCTGCCTTGCCCTGCTGCTACTGTCACTGCCACGTTTATTACTTACTCTTCCTCCTCCTGCTACCATGGCTACTGCTCCTGTTCTAGCCTTCGACGCTGAGGGCCGCCCAGTGAAATTTGACACCTGGCTCGATGATCTGCACCTTTTCCTACAGCTCACTGCCAAGGAAGACATTTCACTGTACGACCACGCCCTAGGCCATGCTACTGCCCCTGACTCCTCTGCTGCTAGCACACTGCGCTCCCAGTGGCAGACCCGCGACGCACACGCTCGCTTTGCTATTCGCAACTCCCTGCCGCTAGATGAGCGCGAGCACTTCGGCCAGTGCAAGACTGCTAAGGAACTGTACACAGCCGTAGTTGCTCGCTACTCCTCGCCTGCGTCTGCCACCCTAGGCCGCCTCTCCCTGCCCTACCTGTTCCCCGACCTGGCCTCCTTTCACACTGTCGCTGATCTCATCACCCACCTCAAGACTAGTGAGGCCCGTTTTCGCGCTGCCATGCCTGCCGAGTTCCTTGCTAGCAACCCCCCCCCGCTCTGGCTCACCCTCTACCACATTGTCACCCGCCTCCCTGACTCTCTGCGCACAGTCAGGGACTCCTTTCTAGCTCGCTCCCCTACTGAGCTCACCATTGCCCTCCTCGAGAAGGACCTACTTGCAGCTGAGGCGAGCATCGTCGCCGTAGGTGCCTCTCGTGGCGAGCCCCGCACCCCCTTCTTCGAGGGGTGTTCCCCTTCCCCCCTTCTCCCCTCTGTCGCCACTGCTGCTGCTGTCGACCTCCTTGGTGCTGAGAAGGTCGGGGCTGCGTCTGCTTCGAGCGGGCGCCGCAAGAGCAGGGGGGGCAAGGGTGGGGGTGGAGGCGGGGGAGGCGGGGGTGGAGACAGTGGAGGTGGCGGTGGGTCTGGAGAGGCTAGTGGCGGCAGTGGGGGTGGTGACAGCGGCGGCGGGGGTGGTGGCAGAGGCGGAGGTGGCAGCGGCGGCGGTGGCGGTCGTGGCCGTGGCAGGGGTGGAGGTGGCCGAGGCGGTGGCGGTGGCGGTGGCGGTGGTGGCCGTGGAGACGCTGGAGGTGGCCAGAGTCAGCAGCACGCCCCGACCCTCCAGGCCGCCCGTGAGTGGTACGCGCAGCGTGGGTACACTTGCACGTACGTCATCCGCACTGGTGACCGCACTGGCCAGCCATGTGGGAGGTCGCACCCCACGCAGCGCTGCTTCCAGCGCCTGACTGACGCGTGGCGCACCCAGTTTCCTGGGTCTACTGAGCTCCCCCGCTGGCCTGAGCTGGAAAAGAAGGGTGTTGATATCTGGGCTTTAGACTTTGATGCTATTCTCACTGCTATGTATGCGATGTCTATTAGTGGAGAGGGTGCCCAGTACTTGCGTGTTCCGCCCGACCCGGGCATTCAGGCCAGCCCAGCTGCTGCTCTAGGTGCTAGTGTGTCTGCTCCCACAGGTCCTGCTGCAGCAGCTGCCCTAGGTGCTAGTGCGTCTGTGCCCCCTGGTACTGAGTCGACTGCAGCACTGCACACCTTCACACTGGACTCAGGTGCTTCTCGCTCTTTCTTTCGTGACCGCACTGTCCTTGAGCCACTAGCTCGGCCGGTTGCTGTCTCTCTTGCTGACCCCTCTGGGGGTCCGGTCATTGCGACCTCCTCCACTACACTTCCGTGTCCAGCGGTTCCGTCCGGCACGCTCTCAGGTCTCTACCTCCCCTCGTTCTCTACGAACTTGGTGGCAGGTTGTGCGCTGCAGGACGGGGGTGTTCACCAGTTCACCCCTGCCTACGAGCGTGTGACACACTGCACGTGTGCTCGGACGGGCCGCCACCTGGCTACTTTCACTCGAGAGCCGGGGTCGGACCTGTACACACTGACCACTGAGTCCCCTCAGGTAGCTGCGTCTGCGTCTGCGTCAGGTCAGCTGTCCGCCCCCTGCTCGTGTCGCTCTCTGGCGCATGAGACTGTCCTCTGGCACCACCGCCTTGGTCACCCGTCTGTGCAGCGCCTTCGGGCCATGCACAAACGGGACCTTGTTGCTGGTCTTCCCAGGGTGCTCCCTCCCCTTCCCGACTCCCCTGCTCCTGACTGCATTCCCTGTGTCGAGGGGCGGCAGCGCGCCGCTCCTCACTCCTTCTTTCCCCCGACGACTGCTCCCTTGCAGACGCTCCACATGGACGTGTGGGGCCCAGCCCGCGTCCGTGGTCAGGGTCAGGAGAGGTACTTCCTGATAGTTGTTGACGACTACTCGCGCTACACCACAGTCTTCCCCTTGCGCGCCAAGGGTGACGTCCCTGGTGTTTTGATCCCCTGGATCAGTCGAGCCCGTCTCCAGCTAGGCAAGCGCTTTCACTCGGACTTTCCTGTCCTGCGCTTGCACTCTGACAGAGGTGGTGAGTTCGCCTCCGACCTCTTGGCAGCCTACTGTGCTGAGCACGGTATTGAGCAGTCGTTCACGCTTCCGGCCTCTCCGCAGCAGAATGGGGTCGCTGAGCGCCGCATTGGCCTAGTCATGGAGGTCGCTCGTACCTCCCTGACCCATGCGGCTGCTCCCCACTTTCTGTGGCCGTTTGCGGTCCGATACGCTGCGCATCAGCTCAACCTCTGGCCCCGTGTCTCCTTGCCGGAGACTTCCCCGACTCTGCGGTGGACGGGAGAGGTTGGCGATGCGTCGCGCTTCCGGGTCTGGGGATCTCGAGCTTTTGTCCGCGACACGTCCGCGGACAAGCTCTCGCGTCGCGCCGTTCCCTGTGTCTTTCTTGGCTTTGTGCCTGACGCGCCTGGATGGCAGTTTTACCACGTCACCTCGCGCCGGGTTCTGGCCTCTCAGGACGTCACTTTTGACGAGTCCGTCCCCTTCTACCGCCTCTTCCCCTACCGCACTGCCCCGCTCCCCCCCCGCCTCTCTTCCTCGCTCCAGGTGCTGAGGTACCAGACCCCCTCCCCCCTCAGGGTGCCGCTCCCTCAGGTGTGTCCCAGGTAGACCCGGGTGAGCCTGTCGAGGTAGCTGTTGACTCGCGTCCTGCGTCTGGGGGTGCTGAGCCTGGGGGTGCTGAGTCTGGGGGTGCTGAGTCTGGGGGTGCTGAGCCTGGAGGTGCGGAGCCTGGAGGTGCGGAGCCTGGTGGTGCTGAGTCTGGGGCTGCTGAGTCTGGGGGTGCTGAGTCTTCGGGTGCTGAGCCTGAGCGTACTACACCTGGAGGAGCCCTCTCCTCCCAGCAGCTGCAGGAGAGGTACCTCGAGTACTGCCGCCTCCGGAGAGGTGCTTCTGGAGCTCGTCCCAGTACTTCCCCTCCTACCCAGGAGCTCCCCCCCATTCAGGTGATCCGAGAGTGGTACACACGGCGCTGCAGTCTTCGGAGTGGTGCTCCTGGTGCAGCGGACCCGAGCGGTGGCGCTGTTGCTGGTGCTGAGGACCCGGACGCTGGAGCTGCTGCTGGTGCTGAGGACCCGGGCGTTGGAGCTGCTGTTGGTGCTGAGGACCCGACCGGCGGCGCTACTGCTGGTGCTGAGGACCTGACCGGTGGCTCTGCTGCTGGTACTGAGGACCCGGGCGTTGGAGCTGCTGCTGGTGCTGAGGACCCGGGCGTTGGAGCTGCTGCTGGTGCTGAGGACTCGGGCGTTGGAGCTACTGCTGGTGCTGAGGACCCGACCGGTGACGCTGCTGCTGGTGCTGAGGACCCGAGCGGTGGAGCTGCTGCTGGTGCTGAGGACCCGGACGTTGGAGCTGCTGCTGGTGCTGAGGACCCTGTCGCTGGTGTCCCTGCTGGTTCTGGAGACGCTACGCGACCGCGACCGTACTTCGTACCACTTCTTCAGCAGGTTCTTGGTCAGGCTCCTCCTCCTAGTCCTCCTCCCACCGTCGAGTGTCCTCTGCCTGTCCCACCGCAGTCACAGTTACCGCCTGCCTCGCCTCTCCCTGCTCCCTCTCCTTACGCTGGTCCCACAGGAGGTCTTACAGAGTGTCGTGAGCCTGAGTCTCGTCCTGCGTCGCCTGTTCGTACTACTCGCACTGGTCGTCGTGTCCCACGTGAGCGTCCCCCTCCTGTCCCTGGCACTCACTACATGACCTTGCGTCCCTCCACTGCTCCGCAGCGTGTCCCGCTGCCGTCTCCTCCTGCGTCATCTCTTCCTACTCTTCCTGACCCGGAGTCTGACTCCCGTCGTGCGGCCAGTCCCACTGTTACGCGTCTCCTCGCTACAGTTGTCACTGACCCGACCTTTGAGTCCTCTGCTGCGTCTGCTCTGGTCGCTGAGCTGGTTGACTTTGCTGCTCGCTGTCGCTTAGACTACGCTGCCAGCCTTGTCGCTGAGTCTGAGTCTGAGTCTGCCTGTCCTCCGTCCGTCGGGGGTGAGTGTGCTCTTGGCACGGACGTCCTTGAGGACAGACAGGAGGAGTTCCAGTGCTTTGCTGCTGCTTTGCCCCATCTCGTGTCCATGCTTGTTGCCCCTGAGGGAGACCCGGATGCACCAGACATCCCGACCCCGCGCTCTTACGCTGAGGCGATGGCGGGTCCCTACTCCTCTCAGTGGCAGACAGCCATGGACGCAGAGATGGCTTCCTGGAAGTCCACAGGCACCTACGTCGACGACGTTCCCCCTCCTGGGGCGAACATCGTCAGTGGCATGTGGATTTTCAGGGTGAAGCGGCCGCCGGGTTCTCCTCCTGTCTTCAAGGCACGCTACGTGGCTCGAGGCTTCAGTCAGCGAGAGGGAGTCGACTTCTTCCAGACCTTCTCCCCCACCCCGAAGATGACCACTCTTCGGGTGCTGCTGCACATAGCCGCTCACCGCGACTACGAGCTTCACTCACTTGACTTCAGCACTGCTTTCTTGCAGGGCAGCCTGCACGAGGAGATCTGGTTGCGCCGCCCTCCTGGCTTCACTGGGTCGGTTCCTCCTGGCACCCAGTGGAGGCTTCAGCGGCCGGTCTACGGTCTCCGCCAGGCGCCACGTGAGTGGCACGACACACTGAGGACGACGCTTGCGGCTCTTGGGTTCGCTCCCTCTACTGCTGACCCGTCGCTGTTTCTACGCACCGACACCTCGCTGCCGCCGTTCTACATCCTCGTGTACGTTGACGACTTGGTTTTTGCCACAGCTGACACAGCGGCACTCGCCCACGTGAAGTCGGAGCTGCAGAGGAGACACACGTGCACAGACCTGGGTGAGCTGACAAGCTATCTTGGCTTGCGGATCACCCGGGACAGAGCACGGCGCACCATCACCTTGACTCAGTCACACATGGTGCAGCAGGTTCTCCAGCGCTTCCGCTTCACGTACTCCTCGCCTCAGTCCACTCCTCTGTCTACCGGTCACTCGCTCTCAGCTCTGCCTTCGGATGAGTCCGTAGAGCCGAGTGGCCCGTATCCAGAGCTTGTGGGCTGCCTCATGTACCTGATGACCTGCACTCGACCTGACCTTGCATACCCCCTTAGCATCTTAGCACGCTATGTCGCTCCTGGCCGTCACAGGAAGGAGCACATGGATGCTGCTAAGAGGGTGTTGCGCTACTTGTGCAGTACGTCGGGCATGGGGCTTGTGCTTGGAGGGCGGGACCGGGTTGTTCTCACAGGGCACTCAGATGCTTCTTGGGCAGACGATCAGGCTACTCAGCGGTCGTCACAGGGTTACACCTTCAGCCTTGGCTCTGGCTCAGTTTCTTGGCGTTCTACTCGTTCGTCTTCTGTTCTCAGCTCCAGTTGTGAGGCTGAGATCTACGCCACAGCCATGGCTGCTCAGGAGCTGCGCTGGCTGACCTACCTGCTGACCGACCTCGGAGAGCGGCCTCGTTCTCCTCCAGTGCTGTACGTCGACAACAAGGCTGCCATTGCCTTGTGTGAGGAGCACAGACTGGAGCACAGAACGAAGCACATTGCTCTGCGGTACTTCCTTGCTCGAGAGCTGCAGCAGCGCGGTCAGCTTCGTCTGCGTTACGTGGCCACTGAGGCCAACACTGCTGATGTGTTCACCAAGGCACTCCAGCCTTGTGACCATCAGCGCTTCTGTACTCTGTTAGGCCTTGTGCCTACTGGCCCTCACTTGCTCACTTCTTGACTTTGCCTGTACTGTGATCACTATATATTTATATACCTGCATGTTTACTCTTGCTAGGTTGTGATCATTGTACGTCTTGCTCTATTATAAACCTGCATGTGAACTGGTCTTGTGACCGCTTGTTTGTGCTCGGAATTTGTGTGGAATCCTCGAGATCCACCCTGAGCTTGTTTGCCTTACTTTGCCTTGACTGGTCTTGTGACCCCTAGGTCTCCCCCACTTTGCCTATGGGGGTGTGTCAAACATTATATATGTTTGGTTTGTTAGGCTACAGTGGGTTAGCCTGTATGGGGTACACAATTCTAGGGTTAGCTATTTGTACTGATTTCTCTGTTAGTTCAATCATTCCAGTCTCGTAATCTTGACAGCCGATGCTTCGATATGTTTCGCTTCGCTTGTGTCTTGGTGTTTCGACACGACAGAGGCGCTTTAAATCAATTGTTTCCAACAGGCTGAACGTGCAAATACCGAAATGTCGGGGTTGTACGCGTAGCACTCAACCTCGGTAAGGAAAACAAGAGGCGACTAGGTCGTCCTAGGGTTGCGAAGCAAATTGGTATGAAACTTTCTCATTGTAGTGTAGTATGAAACCATAGTAGCGTGGTACAAAGTGGTGCATCATCTTTCCTAAAAAGTTCGAATCTGTCCTGGAGTTGGAATCGAACCCTCGACCTTTCGATTCTCAGCAAAGTTTCAACCGACTGGGAAAACGCTGCTGCTTAACGAGCGTATCGTATTTTACAGGACCGTTATTTTGCGACGAATTTGGCATTGCATTAGGGTTAGTTCAACCCTTTCCTTTCTCCCTCGCTAGTTGAACCACCCCCGCCAGTCACGCTACTCCACCTGCAGATGCAAGGTGAGATCAACCTAAGTTAGGTGATTAAGAGCTAGCCTGTATAGAACTAAGTTAGGAGATTAAGAGCTAGCCTATCATTTCTTATTATCGTATCGTAGTCGTTTACTCAATTCTTGGTCATTTTAAAGGATCCAGGTTTTTAAAGGTTAGGTTCTAGACTTGTTTCAAGTACTTAAGCTTTAAGTCGTTTATAAGCCTGCATGCGTTCTTTAGTTCCTCATCGTCCTTTTCCTTCCGTCGCATCCTTATCACCTTGTAGTTGCATATGTTATTTGACATTCTCACTTCATTTCCTCTTTTGTTCTTTCTATGTAGATTTGAATACTTAACCTTCACGTTTTAGTTCTTGTCTTGTGCTCCTTATTTATTGCCACCACCCATACGTGCCTTCTCCATTTCGTTTCTGAGCTCTATATACCCTTGCCCTTCAGCTTTCATTCCATTCAGTCATGAGGTACACATTCAACGGGCGTCCCCTTTCAACTATGCACGATCTAATCGTAGCTAGGTGAGTTCGCTCTATTGATATTTTTGTTTTGTTTTTTTGTTGTTGTTTTTTTAGTATTTGTATTTCGCCTCTCGTGTTTCTCTTATCCGTTCCTCTTTCCGTATTAGTCTGAACTTTATCCTTGTTCATTAGACATGAACTTCTGTTTGTTTCCGTTGCATCTCGTTTCCGTTTCAACAATGTTTTTCTTGAATTGGTTTATTCTACGTTATAGGTTCTTTGTTAACCAGCACTCGTTTATAGTTTTGAGCGGTCCTCTTATTGGGCTCTTCATTCTTAGATCGGTTTCTTAATTATTTGTTCCCTTTCTTCTTTTGTAGTTTTTTTGTTTCTGTTGCACCTAGTTTCCTTGCTCCTCTATTTTCTCTTGTTTCTCTGATCCTTTTTATTTTCTGTTTCACCTCTTTCCATATGCTTCTTTCAGCATGTTTGTTATCTGATTCTTGTATCCATGTTAACTAACTGGTTCTTTTTTTTTTTTTAATGGAAATTGGATGTATCAAATCAGTTCAGCACGTGAATAGCAAAATTATAATGTATTGTGTCATTGCTAGGATTCTTTGCGTTTCTGTTGTACAATTTTGCACCTTATCCTCATTGTTCCATATTTGTCTTTCTTTCTTTCTATTGTTGATTCTTTCCCTTGTTGTTTTCTTCAGGAAGTGAAGGTTTTTTTGGACGGTGCAAAGCAAAGATAAGATGGTTCCGTGTAGGATTATATGTATATGGCTAGGGTTTAATTCTGCTTTTAGTTTTTTATTATTATTTTTTAACAGTTGATGCATTGAGCGTTTTTCGTTTGTGTGAATATGTGTGATCATGTGCATGTCTTTGTATCTGTCTATGTGCGTGTGTGTTTGCATTGTGTTGTGTGCGTATGTGTTTTCATTCATGCTTCCATTGCATTAATAACACATGTCTGTGGGTTTTAAAAAATTGGATCAAACTATCATTTCCGAGAAGGTTCTTTGCCCACTCAGTGAGTGTGTTCATTTGAACTGGATTTGATAGAATTGACCTTTTTTTTACTTCGCACAGATTGTGTTGTTTCATGTGACAGTTGGATGACTCAGGAACTATGCTATTGAGCTCCCCCCCATGCTAGGCAGGGGATGCCGTAGCATAGGGTCTGTGTCAATTAACTGTGACGCATTTTTATCATGATATGCATTCATTTCATTACCACAGTAGTATATGCAACATAATTATGCATTTTTCCATTAAATATTTTTTTCACCATATCCATCATTATACTTCATCTATGCATACCGTAACATCATCCGGCTTATGCATTACGGAATAAACAGTCACGCGTTCACAGGAACATCATTTTAGCAACCCATAGAGTATAGGTTCGGTCAAGGCGAACCAAGAAATGAGAAGAAATGTGGTACGGCGCATACTAAATTGCCATGGCAAAGACATGGCAGTCAGTCACTTAGTTACCTTATCCTTTTTTTTTTTTAGTAAAGAGGATGAAAAAAAAAAATGAACATAACGATTGTAATAGGTTGCTTCGCAACCCAAAAAAAAAAATTTCCTTGCAACAACTCACCTGAAGAATGCATTGCCGTATACATTCACTAATACCGTAAGACATGTTTGAATGCGCGAGAAACAAGCAAGCTTGAAGAGCATCAATTATCAAGCAGATTCACCCTCCCCTAACAACCACTCCACCACGAAGCAACTCCCGGCGAGCCCTTTCAGAAACCTTGTCCTCCTCCACTTCCAGATATTGCAGTCTTGGCACGTTGCCCAGCAGCCTGCCAATAGCGTCTGGAGTGATTCCACCACACCGCACCACACTCAACCGAGTTTAACACCTCCAGTTTACTCCGTGCAATCACGCTGTCTGAGAAGCCATCACAGCCTTCCACCCTTAGATCCTTCAGAATGCCACATGCTCGCATCAGCTCCACCAGCTGCCCCTCCTCCAGCCCACAGCAGTTCAGGAGAGCCAAGCTTTTGAGTTTTCTACAGACAGCAGCTCGTGCTAACGATTCAAAGGACTGTGGCTCGCTGCTCAGACTTGGGATAGTGGAGGAGGGGGAGGACGATGAAGGAGGAAAGGGAAGGGTGTGGTGGGGGGAGAGGGGCGCATGAGGGGAGAGGCAGAGGGGAGAGAGGGTAGCCCGGAAGGGTCACAAATGGAGACGAAGCAAATGGTGTCAAGGGTTAGCGACTCCAATTGAGGGCAGACCACCTCCACAGGCGTCGCCAGTGTGCTTGTCTTTGAAGCTGTGCCCTTCTTGCGGAGTGTACTCCCCTGTGGAGGTGGGCGGGTTGCGCTTCTGCCGCCCAGTTGCTTGGCCCTTGGCAGCTGATCTGATGCTCCTGCTGCTCTCACGTCCTCTCTTACATCCCCTCTTGCTTCTCCTGCTGCGCTTCTCGGCTTCTGTGCCACTGTCCCTTCTGCTACTGTCCCTTCTGCCGCTTTCCCTTCTGCTGCTGCCCCTTTTGCCGCTGTCCCTTCTGCCGCTGCCCCTTCTGCCGCTGCCCCTTCTGCCGCTGTCCCTTCTGCTGCTTCCCTTTCTGCTGCTGCCCCTTCTGCTGCTACCCTTTCTAATGCTGCCCCTTCTGCCGCTGTCCCTTCTGCTGCTGCCACTTCTGCTGCTATCCCTTCTGCTGTTGCCACTTCTGCTGCTGCCCCTTCTGCTGCTCCCCATTCTGCCGCTTCCCTTTCTGCTGCGCCTTGCACTGCCAGCCCAGGAACCGCTGCCGCTGCCCCAGCTCCCGCTGCTGCAGTGACCAACTCTCCTGCCACTACCCCAGGCAGTGCTGCCAGCGCGGGAACGATTGCCAGTCCGGGCAGTATTGCGGGGTGCGGCAGTGCAGGATCACTGATCTCAAAGCGAGCACCCATGTCCTCCATCTCCAGCAGCAGCACCTCCATCAGCGCACGCAGCAGCTCCCGTGCGACTGCCCGCGGCACCGCCACCCACGCCAGCAGCTTCTCACTCACGGCCGCCAGATCATCTTCCAGGTCATCCTCGGGCATGTATCGCACCACCTCCTCTGCATCAACCCCTTCTCCTCCCCTCCCCTCCGCGTCCCACTCCAGCTCCACCTCCGCTTCCACCTGCCCTTCCTCTTCCACAGCAGCAGTGAAGATGCCTGCAGCCTTGGCAGCACGGCAGGCCTTCGCAAGTGCCTCCTTGCGTGCACCCCTGCCTTTCATTTCGGCCTTAGCCAGCCGCACGCAGTGGCATAGCAGGATGGTGGAGCGCACCTGAACGACAGCCTGGTAGATGTGATCGAGGGCCCACGCCCCGTGGTGCAAGCGGCGCCAGCGCAGCGCCTCTGTGGCCGCCTTCTTGAGCTTCCACTTGGATGTCTCGGTCAGCGCCATCTAGTTGTCCAATGCTGCCACAAATTCAGCGCGCCCTGCTGCTGCTTCCATGCGCAAATCGAAGTACCTTCGCCTCCTGCTGTTGCCCCTGCCACTCATCCCTTCGCGTGCAGCCACCGGCGTGGCAGCTGCTGCAGGTGATACCGTTTTGTCGCCCTCCTCTGCTTCAACCATCATTGCCTCGTACTCATCTCCTGCATCTTCTTCCCCTGCTGCTGCTGCTGCTGCTGCTGCTGCTGCTGCTGCTCCTCTGCTGCTGCTGCTGCTGCTGCTGCTGCTGCTGCTGCTGCTGCTGCTGCTGCTGCTGCTGCTGCTGCTGCTGCTGCTGCTGCTGTGCTGCTGCTGCTGCTGCTGCTGCTGCTGCTGCTGCTGCTGCTGCTGCTGCTGCTGCTGCTGCTGCTGCTGCTGCTGCTGCTGCTGCTGCTGCTGCTGCTGCTGCTGCTGCTGCTGCTGCTGCTGCTGCTGCTGCTGCTGCTGCTGCTGCTGCTGCTGCTGCTGCTGCTGCTGCTGCTGCTGCTGCTGTGCTGCTGCTGCTGCTGCTGCTGCTGCTGCTGCTGCTGCTGCTGCTGCTGCTGCTGCTGCTGCTGCTGCTGCTGCTGCTGCTGCTGCTGCTGCTGCTGCTGCTGCTGCTGCTGCTGCTGCTGCTGCTGCTGCTGCTGCTGCTGCTGCTGCTGCTGCTGCTGCTGCTGCTGCTGCTGCTGCTGCTGCTGCTGCTGCTGCTGCTGCTGCTGCTGCTGCTGCTGCTGCTGCTGCTGCTGCTGCTGCTGCTGCTGCTGCTGCTGCTGCTGCTGCTGCTGCTGCTGCTGCTGCTGCTGCTGCTGCTGCTGCTGCTGCTGCTGCTGCTGCTGCTGCTGCTGCTGCTGCTGCTGCTGCTGCTGCTGCTGCTGCTGCTGCTGCTGCTGCTGCTGCTGCTGCTGCTGCTGCTGCTGCTGCTGCTGCTGCTGCTGCTGCTGCTGCTGCTGCTGCTGCTGCTGCTGCTGCTGCTGCTGCTGCTGCTGCTGCTGCTGCTGCTGCTGCTGCTGCTGCTGCTGCTGCTGCTGCTGCTGCTGCTGCTGCTGCTGCTGCTGCTGCTGCTGCTGCTGCTGCTGCTGCTGCTGCTGCTGCTGCTGCTGCTGCTGCTGCTGCTGCTGCTGCTGCTGCTGCTGCTGCTGCTGCTGCTGCTGCTGCTGCTGCTGCTGCTGCTGCTGCTGCTGCTGCTGCTGCTGCTGCTGCTGCTGCTGCTGCTGTGCTGCTGCTGCTGCTGCTGCTGCTGCTGCTGCTGCTGCTGCTGCTGCTGCTGCTGCTGCTGCTGCTGCTGCTGCTGCTGCTGCTGCTGCTGCTGCTGCTGCTGCTGCTGCTGCTGCTGCTGCTGCTGCTGCTGCTGCTGCTGCTGCTGCTGCTGCTGCTGCTGCTGCTGCTGCTGCTGCTGCTGCTGCTGCTGCTGCTGCTGCTGCTGCTGCTGCTGCTGCTGCTGCTGCTGCTGCTGCTGCTGCTGCTGCTGCTGCTGCTGCTGCTGCTGCTGCTGCTGCTGCTGCTGCTGCTGCTGCTGCTGCTGCTGCTGCTGCTGCTGCTGCTGCTGCTGCTGCTGCTGCTGCTGCTGCTGCTGCTGCTGCTGCTGCTGCTGCTGCTGCTGCTGCTGCTGCTGCTGCTGCTGCTGCTGCTGCTGCTGCTGCTGCTGCTGCTGCTGCTGCTGCTGCTGCTGCTGCTGCTGCTGCTGCTGCTGCTGCTGCTGCTGCTGCTGCTGCTGCTGCTGCTGCTGCTGCTGCTGCTGCTGCTGCTGCTGCTGCTGCTGCTGCTGCTGCTGCTGCTGCTGCTGCTGCTGCTGCTGCTGCTGCTGCTGCTGCTGCTGCTGCTGCTGCTGCTGCTGCTGCTGCTGCTGCTGCTGCTGCTGCTGCTGCTGCTGCTGCTGCTGCTGCTGCTGCTGCTGCTGCTGCTGCTGCTGCTGCTGCTGCTGCTGCTGCTGCTGCTGCTGCTGCTGCTGCTGCTGCTGCTGCTGCTGCTGCTGCTGCTGCTGCTGCTGCTGCTGCTGCTGCTGCTGCTGCTGCTGCTGCTGCTGCTGCTGCTGCTGCTGCTGCTGCTGCTGCTGCTGCTGCTGCTGCTGCTGCTGCTGCTGCTGCTGCTGCTGCTGCTGCTGCTGCTGCTGCTGCTGCTGCTGCTGCTGCTGCTGCTGCTGCTGCTGCTGCTGCTGCTGCTGCTGCTGCTGCTGCTGCTGCTGCTGCTGCTGCTGCTGCTGCTGCTGCTGCTGCTGCTGCTGCTGCTGCTGCTGCTGCTGCTGCTGCTGCTGCTGCTGCTGCTGCTGCTGCTGCTGCTGCTGCTGCTGCTGCTGCTGCTGCTGCTGCTGCTGCTGCTGCTGCTGCTGCTGCTGCTGCTGCTGCTGCTGCTGCTGCTGCTGCTGCTGCTGCTGCTGCTGCTGCTGCTGCTGCTGCTGCTGCTGCTGCTGCTGCTGCTGCTGCTGCTGCTGCTGCTGCTGCTGCTGCTGCTGCTGCTGCTGCTGCTGCTGCTGCTGCTGCTGCTGCTGCTGCTGCTGCTGCTGCTGCTGCTGCTGCTGCTGCTGCTGCTGCTGCTGCTGCTGCTGCTGCTGCTGCTGCTGCTGCTGCTGCTGCTGCTGCTGCTGCTGCTGCTGCTGCTGCTGCTGCTGCTGCTGCTGCTGCTGCTGCTGCTGCTGCTGCTGCTGCTGCTGCTGCTGCTGCTGCTGCTGCTGCTGCTGCTGCTGCTGCTGCTGCTGCTGCTGCTGCTGCTGCTGCTGCTGCTGCTGTGCTGCAGGGGAAGCAGCGATGCTTCCTCGCCCTTCATTCTCCACAACCATCGCCCCTTCCCATCTCCCCACTCCACCGTCCCCTCCCCTCGGTCCTTCAGGAACCCCCAGCTGCTCAACGAGCACCAGCAAGGCCACAATGCAGTCCAGAGACGGCTTCTGTGGCGACTCACACGTCATGATAATCCCCCTTGCCACCTCCCTTCCTTTCAGCGTCAGCAGGCTGCTGCAGCGTACAAGCATGCCTGGGCGGTACGAGGGCAGCCCGGAGAGAGTGAGAGGGAGGTGAGTGCGGGGTTGCTTTCAGCGAGCGCCGCGAGGGAGTGGCTGGGAATCATGGGGCAGTCATGGACTGCCAGATAATTGAGCGTGTGCAGCGAGCGAGAGAGCGCGTGCAGGTCGCAAGGGTCGATGGTGCAGGAGAGGAAGGAGAGAGAGGCGAGGCGAGGGAGGGAAGCGAGGGGCGTGAGGGCAGCTTCCAGCCGGGCGTTGTGGATGGTGAGGGAAGCGAGGGAGCGGCGGAGCGGAGAGGAGGCGGATGCGAGGGAGTGGAGGGCGAAGGCGTCGGGATGCCAGAGGGCGAGCGAGGTGAGCGAGGAGCAGAGGGAGATGAATTGGTAGTGCGCGGGCACGAAGAGGAGAGAGAGGGAGCGCAGTGAGGGGAAGGTGTGCACTGGGGGAGGCAGAGGGTCGGCGTAGGCGTAGTGGCAGTCGAGCTTCAGTGACGTCATGAGGCTGATTGATGTTAAAACCGGGGTCTCAAGTTTCCCGAAGTTGCCTCATCCTTCCTACCTTTGGTTGGGTTACAAGGTCCAACCAAGCTTCCTACCTTTGGTTTTGGCACAAAGTCCAACCAACCTTCCTACCTTTGAAACCTGTGGACCCTGGGTTTTAAATTAGTAGTAGCCATGGATGGCGAGAGGTTTTGGTGAGGTAGAAGTAGTTGAACTAGAAAGAAAATGTCGAGGTACAAAAGAGAGAAGTTTGGAAACCCTAGTTGAACCTAGGGTGCGTTCGGTTTGTACTAAAAGCTACGAAATGAACCTAAAATGAACCTGGATGCGTAACTCTCTCTAAGCCTAGCGAAATAGTATAAGAACACCAGAATAAAGGCCAGAGCGAGCTCTAGCCTACTCCAACACACCCCCAGGCTAGGTGAAGCTCTGGAGCAAAACACCTAGCGAACCGGCACACCCCCAGAAGTGGAGAGACGCGTGAGCCCAAGCTCGCGCACGTAGAAACGGTGTGGCGCACGCAGGAGGGCCTTGGTGAAAATGTCAGCAAGGTTGGCAGTAGCGTCCACCTTGCGAAGGCGTAAGAAGCCAGACTGCACCAGCTCGCGCACGAAGAAATAGCGGACCTCAATATGCTTGCTGCGGGCGTGATAGACAGGATTTTCAGTGAGATGAATCATACTCGCATTGTCACAGGAGAGGGTCACAGAGGACTGAGAGTGACCAAGCTCAGCAAGGAGAAAGGAGAGCCAGCGAGCTTCCTGAGCTGCTAAGGTGCCTGCGTACAACTCAGCCTCGCAAGTGGGAAGGCAGACAGAGGATGAGCGAGTGGAGCGCCAGCTGATGAGACCACTGCCAAGAGTAAAACCATAGCCCTGAGATGAGCGACGATCAGGGCGAGAGTCAGCGTAGGAAGAGTCACTGTAGCCGGAGAGAACGGGAGGAATAGAGCCACCAAGAGTGAGAGCAAGGTCAGAGGTGGCGCGCAGATAGCGCAGGACGCGCTTAGCAGCCGCCCAGTGCACGTCAGTGTGGCGGCTTAGACCGACAAAGCGAGAGAGAACACTGAGGGGGTAAGCAAGGTCGGGGCGAGTGCACATCATAGCATACATGAGAGATCCAACGAGCTCAGGATAAGGCCGCAGCTCAGAAGAGGGAGCAGGGACGGCAGGGGCAGTAAGCTGATGGTTAGCGGGAAGAGGGGTGGAGATTGGCTTGGCCTGCGACATCTCGAACCGCTGGAGGATAGACTGGATGTAGAAAGACTGGGAGAGTGAGATGGTGCGGGCAGCACGATCACGGCGGATCTCCATCCCGAGATAGTGATGAAGCTCGCCAAGATCCTTGCACATGAGACGCGCCTGCAGGGCTTTCTTGACAGCTGCAAGATCGGCGGAGTCCTCAGCAAGCAGCACCAAATCGTCCACATAAGCAAGGATGTAAAGCCTGTGGGGGGATGTGCGAATGAAAAGACTGGGGTCGGAAGTGGAGGTAGAGAAGCCAAGAGAGTGAAGGGTGGAGGCGAGCTTGGCGTGCCACTCGCGCGGGGCCTGTTTAAGGCCATACACGGGTCGTTTTAATTCCCAAACAATGCCTGGAGGGAAAGGGCGAGGAAAGCCAGCGGGGCGCTCAAGGAATATGCGCTCATGCAACTCGCCTTGGAGGAAAGCATTGGAAACGTCCATGGAATGGATCTCCCAATTCCAGCGAGCATCTAAGTCAAGGAGGAGGAGAAGAGTGGGGAGACGGGCTGTGGGGGAGTAAGTGGCAAAAAAGTCAATGCCTTCACGCTGAGTGAAGCCCTTGGCACAGTAGCGGGCCTTGAAGACAGGAAGTTCGCCAGGCATCTGCTTGACACGGAAAACCCATTTGCCTTTGACAATGGTGGCACCAGGGGGGGGGACAGAGTCAATGTAGGAATTAGTTCTGGTAAATGCCTCACACTCAGCAATGATGGCAGCCATCCACTCAGTGGCATGAAAGCCCGACACAGCCTCGGAGTAGGACAGAGGGGTGGGAATGGCAGCGGTGTCAACAGAAAGAAGAGTGGGAGAATTGCTAAAGTCACCGACGGTGACACACAGAAGAGGAGAAACAGGATGAATGTTGAAGAGCTCCTCAAAGCGATCTTCAAGAAGATTAACATTCCGGGATGGAGAAAGACGAGTGAAAAGCGCTGAGTGCTGAAAATTAGAAAGTGCGCGAGTCATGGAGCGAGTAAGGCGCGGGGAAGGGGAGGGAATGCGAACAGGCGAAGGAGGTGGAGAGGAAGATGGAAGTGAGGAAGGGAGGGGAGCCGAAGAGGAAGAGGCGGATGGAGAGGCACCAGAGATGATGTCGGAAGGGGGGGCTGTAGAGGCTGGGGGGGAGGGGCGGGAAGGGGCGGGATGGGGGGGGGGGGGGGGGGGGGGGGAGGGGGGGGGGGGAGGAGGGGGGAACAGACGGCAGCTGATCGAAATCAGACCAGTGAAGAGAGGGGAAAATTGGGGTGGCCAAGTCGATGATGGAGGAGGAGGGTAGGTTGAGTGAGAGAACGACAATTGCAAGAAGAAACGGGAGGGGCGGAAGCGGAAGAGGCATGTTGGGCAGAAGAGGGGAGAGAGACACGAAGAGTGTAGAGGCGAGTGATAGGGGAGAGAGTAAAGCGTGCAAGATGGCGGTTGCGATGATAGAGATCACAGTAAGAGTCGCATTCAGGAAAGATAGCTCGCATACAAAGACGCTGAAGAGCAGAGAGAGAAAGAAAGTTGTGGCGGCAGGAAGGAACATAGAGGCCAGTCACAGCACCAGAGGGGGAGGCAGGACAGGGGAGAGAGGAGGTAGCAGTGCAAGTCATGGTCATGGTATCCCCAGCCCCTTGAATGGAGAGGGGATGGGGAAAAGAGCGAAGCACACCAGCGTCACGAAAAACAGAGTCAGTAGCACCACTGTCAAGAACAAACTCAAGAGTGCGAGGGAGGGAAAGAGCAGCAGCTGTGGGACCAAGATACTGAGAATCATTGCCATTAACAGAAGGAGCAAACATCATGGCAAAACGAGGGTCCATAAGGGGAGAAGCTCCTAGAATGCTATCCTGACTAGGCATAGTCACACTGAGAGCAGAGGTTTGAGTACTGGCACCAGAGTTGGCAGCCACAAGTACTGCCTGGGCAGAAGACTGGCGGCGCTGATGAGAGAGGTGAAGCCAGTTGGGAGGGCGACCAGTGTTGCCAGCCAGGAACCAGTCATCGGTGAGCTTCTGGAAGCAGGAGGAGGCAGGATGATTGGTGCGACCGCAGGGCTGACCCTTGCGGGGCCCCTGGCGAATGATGTAGGTGCAAGGAGGAAAGGTGTTGCGAGGGCGAGAGGAAGCAGCAGCGGCAGTGGTGGGGAGAGGAGGGGGGGGCGGAAGAGGGTGCGACAGCGGCGGCAGTAGGAGGGCAGCTGCGGAGGTTGAGCTCTGCCTGGAGGAGGAAGGCAGAGACACGAGAGAACGACCACTGGTCGGCGGGGCGCTCACCATACAGGGTGACATGAACACTGTATTCAGGAGTGAGGCCTGTGAGGAGGAGGGCACCGCAGACATGATCGGAAAGTTCGAACTTTTGAGCAGCAAGTTGGGAGGACAGCGTCTGCACACGAGCGATGTAGTCCGCCATGGTGGTGAAGTCAGCAAGGCGAAGAGAGGTGAGCTCATGTAAGAGGGCAATGACACTGATGGGAGTCTGCGACTGGAAGCGCTCAGTAAGATAGCCGAGAAGGTCCTTGGCATAGCGGATGTGCGAGCACTGAGGGAGAAGGGTTGGAGGTAGGCAGGCAAGGATGACCTGGCAGGCACGTGCGTTGGCAACATGCCAGTCAGCGAGAAGGTCAGAGTGAGATGGAGCAGAAGCAGAGGGTGTGGGGGCAGAGCGAGGAGAAGGGGTAGCGAGATGCTCAGAGAGGCGCTTGCGGGTGCTCTCGAGGGACTCAGCAAGAACACGAGCGAGGACACGGGCTGCAGCATTGTCAGGAGCAGCCGCAGCAGTGGCTTGGGCCGTGGCTGCAATCCGCTCAGTTTCAGCGATAGCAGCACGAAGGCCATCAGCGTAGGGGTCAGGGGAGGTAGAGGTAGGTGCAGAGGCAGGTTTAAGAATGGCGCCAGAACCACTCTGCTGAGTGACAAACCAGAGGTTAAAGCCACTCACGAGGGTGCCAGACAGCGTGCGCTCAAGACAGTTCAGCCAACTGGGGAAGTTGACTGCGCTGCCATCAGGCGCGAGCTGAAGGACCAGCAGAGGGAGGGAGGGGAGGGCGAGAGAAGTCGCCATAAGGAGGAGGAGACAGCTGCAGAGCAGATGAGGGGAGAGGTATAAGAGGCGGGGGAATAAGGGCGAAGCATTCCGGTGCTGAGCCGCTGAGGGGAGAAACAAGAGGAGGAGGGATATTGATGGAGTAGTCTGCTGCTGAGCCGCTGAGGGGAGAAACTAGAGGGTGGCGGAGTAGTCTGCTGCAGCGCCGCTGAGGGGAGAAACTAGAGGAGGAGGGATAGTGGCGGAGTAGTCTGCTGCTGCGCCGCAGAGCGGAGAAACCAGAGGAGGAGGGATAGTGGCGGAGTAGTCTGCTGCTGCGCCGCTGAGGGGAGAAATAAGAGGAGGAGGGATAGCGGCGAGGTAGTCAGCTGCTGGGCCGCTTAAGGGAGAAACAAGAGGAGGAGGGAGAGTTGGGAAGGAGTTCGGAGTTGAGCAGTTGAGGGGAGGGTACGGAGGAGGAGGAAAGGTGTGGAGGAGCTACAACTTCCAAAAAAACGCAATCAGCAACCAGCTGCGGCAGATGAGAAGAGAAAAGAGGTGGAGGAAAAAAAAGGGAGGTGAAAGAGTGGAGGGGGATTTGGAGGGAGAGAGGAGAGGAGGAGGATGGTGAAGGGGCGGATTTGTGGGAGGGAAGCGCCACAAGTAATATGAGCTGCAGTATCTGAGGAGAAAAAAGAGGAGGAAGAGATAGTGAGGGATGCACAAAGGAGAGAGGGAAGGAGGAGGAGGGTGAGGAAGGGGGGGGGCGGATTGGGAAAGGGCAGGGCGCGCCGCAAGGGAGGCAGGCGAGCGCGCTGCTCGACGAAGCGAAGCGCGCGCGGCGACGGCAGCGCAATGCGCGCGCGACGAGACGGGAGGGCGAGGAGGGGGGGGGGGGGGGGGGGGGGGGGGGGGGGGGGGCTAAGCGCGCTACGGGCAGAAATCAGCGCGCTACCGCCGGGAACGTGAGGAGGAGGAGGCGCGACGAAGGGAGAAGGCGCAGGAGAGCGATTTCAACGGTAAGGAGGCGCGCTACGGAGCGGAATAGAGCACCCGCGTGACTAAAGTGAAGAAAATCGTGAGGATGCTAAGAGTTACTCTAAAGAAACGAGAAAATAGAACGAACAGAAAATCGTCTAGCTAAGTAGCGCGGAAATGGCCTAAGGGCCAGAAAATTTCTAAGAGATGCGGATAAAAACGGAAACGCCTAGGACTAGGCTCTGAATACCATGTTAAATTAGTAGTAGCCATGGATGGCGAGAAGTTTTGGTGAGGTAGAAGTAGTTGAACTAGAAAGAAAATGTCGAGGTACAAAAGAGAGAAGTTTGGAAACCCTAGTTGAACCTAGGGCGTGTTCGGTTTGTACTAAAAGCTATGAAATGAACCTAAAATGAAAATGGATGCGTAACTCTCTCTAAGCCTGGCGAAATAATATAAGAACACCAGAATAAAGGCCAGAGCGAGCTCTAGCCTACTCCAACAATTGATGCACGGGGGAGAGGAGGCGCACGAGGAGAGGAGGCGCACGGGGAAAGGAGGCGGACGAGGTGAGGAGGCGGACGAGGTGAGGAGGCGGACGAGGAGAGGAGGCGGACGAGGTGAGGAGGCGGACAAGGTGAGGAGGCGGACGAGGTGGGGGCACAGAGATTGGGGGAAGCGGGGTGTAGGGGGATATGATTGTGTGGCGAATGCAGGCGTACAGGCTACCGGTGTTTTTGAATGAGGGTTGTGGCGAATGAGGGTGTGGCAAATGAGGGTGTGGCGAATGAGGGTGTGGCGAATGAGGGTGTGGCGAATGAGGGTGTGTGGCGAATGAGGGTTGTGGCGAATGAGGGTGTGGCGAATGAGGGTGTGACGAATGAGTGTGTGGCGAATGAGGGTGTGGCGAATGAGGGTGTGGCGAATGAGTGTGTGGCGAATGAGGGTGTGGCGAATGAGTGTATGGCGAATGAGTGTGTGGCGAATGAGGGTGTGGCGAATGAGTGTGTGGCGAATGAGGGTGTGTGACGAATGAGGGTGTGGCGAATGAGTGTGTGGCGAATGAGGTGTGGCGAATGAGTGTGTGGCAAATGAGGCTGTGGCGAATGAGTGTTTTGCGAATGAGGGTGTGGCGAATGAGTGTGTGGCGAATGAAGTGTCAAGATAGCAGGCGAAAACGAGAAACAGCAAAGAGGGGTTTTCACTAGCAGGCAGTTGAGTACATATAGCAAACCCTAATTCGGGCTGTACTCGCTATAGAGTACCCCACTGCAGGCTAGACAAACATATCATTCTGACACACCCCCATGGTCAAAGTGGGGTACAATCAACACAACAAGCAGGCAAAGCAGTAGTTCACAAATATAAGCAAAGCTAGAGACTGTCACAGAGGGCAAGTCAGGAGGAGGAGAAACTGCGGGGCGAGAAGATGGGAGGCGACGGCTGAAGCTGCAGACACACGGGCAACAGGAGTGCGCAGAACTGTCGCTACCAGGCTAAACTCGGACTACACGGCGACAGACGCAGCTGGCTCTCTGTGCTCACAGGAGTGCTCACACTGTGGCTACCGGGCGCAGAGCCCCGGACTACTCAGGCCACAGGGGGTCGTGGCTCTCTGGACTACCAGGAGTGCTCACACTGTGGCTACCGGGCGCAGAGCCCCGGACTACTCAGGCCACAGGGGGTCGTGGCTCTCTGGACTTCAGGCGCTGCGGACGACAAGACGACTGCCTCCACTCAACTTCCCCCAGCTGTCCCACACCCGTGTCACACACCCCCTGCTGCACCTCTAGCACTGCTCACACGCCACCCCCCTCGTACAACTCCGACGGCTCCAACACATCCACCCCCCTCAGCGGCAGCTGCAGCAGTGGGAGACGGAGGAGGAGGAGGAGGAGCAGGGGACGGCTCACACACACGGCACCCCCATACTCTCCACCCCCAAACCCTAAAACAGGAGCGCGGGCAGCAGCAGGGGTGGGGCGCGGTCAGCAGCTCGGGGGACGGCGTGCGCAGGCCGAACGAACCGCGCGCGGGCCGCCCGAGCCGCGCGCGGACCTGGCGCAGCCCGTACAGGCCGCACGCGGGCCTGGCGCAGCCCGTACGGGCCGCGCGCGGGCCTGGCGCAGGCCGTACGGGCCGCGCGCAGGCTGTACGGGCCGCGCGCGGGCCTGGCGCAGCCCGTACGGGCCGCGCGCGGGCCTGGCGCAGCCCGTACGGGCCGCGCGCGGGCCTGGCGCAGGTCGTACGGGCCGCCCGCGGCCCGCGCGGGGCCCAGGGGCGCATCGACGGGCGACGGGGGGCGCTTCGACGGTCGACGGGGGGCGACGCGCGGGTCGACGGGGTAGGAAACCGCCGCGCGCCTCGGGGCGCACGGCGGGCAGAAAACCGCCGCGCAATTCGTGCGCGCGACGAGCAGAAAACCGCCAGGCACCCCGAGCGCGTGGCGGGAAGAAAAAACGTCGCGCGCCACGGGGCGCGCGACACACAAGACAGCAGCGGAAGCATCGGGCGGGACCACCCACAGGATCGACCCAGGAGGGTCGACCTGCTCTGATAGCATGTCAAGATAGCAGGCGAAAACGAGAAACAGCAAAGAGGGGTTTTCACTAGCAGGCAGTTGAGTACATATAGCAAACCCTAATTCGGGCTGTACTCGCTATAGAGTACCCCACTGCAGGCTAGACAAACATATCATTCTGACATGAAGGTGTGGCAAATACGTACAGATTACAAACCTGCTGGAAATATAAAGAAGAGAATGAACGAAAGGAGAAGAATAAGTATACGAGGAGCCGTTGCGGCGTGGAACCAGAACCACTCGTTCACTGACTCGTTCACTCACTCACTCACTCACTCACTCACTCACGGGCATTGCGAGGCGAACTTCCTCCACGTCGTGGGGCTGATCTGAAAGCGAGCACGCGCCGACACGAGCTTCAGCCTCTCCAGTCGCGTCCACCCCGCGCCGATTTCTCCCATAAGATGATCCAGGTTGCCGCAACTAACCTCCACCGTGAGGTTGATTATATGGGTAAATACCCCCGAGTAAACGTCGAGGTTCTTCAGCCATCCTCGGGCAGTGACGCCATGTTCTTTCACGGAGAAGTGGAGGAGGAGCGAGTGGGTCGTGCAGCGGGAGAGGCGGCGGAGGTGGGAGCAGGAGAGGGCGAGGCTGCAGCGGTCGCGCGGATGGTCGACGCGCGCAATAATGGGGTGGAGAAGCTCGTCGGGTAGCGACAGCAGGCGCGAGCTCTCGCGACCGCGCGCACCCTTCATCACCGCTTGGTGAGAGTTTTGTATAAAGCGAAGTGCAACTACTACTTAAAGATAAAGTGAGAGGTATGTAACGGGACTCCTACACGACGTCACCTCTCGCCAGTAATCTGCGTCCGAGAGACCTGCTTGATCCGACGAACACGCACCTACCTATGGCGGATTTCGAGTCTGCTGCATCTAGCTTGCAATTCTAATGGCGAGTTTTGGGTCCCGCCGTCTGTTTGACTCGCCCCTCTCGCTCCCACACGACGACATACACCCTTTTTCTCCCCATAGTGGATTTCGTTAAGTGTATGCCAGATTGGAAAAGCATTTCAACCTCTTTTCCTCGTATAGGGAACCTTAGATAGGCGTAGTCTATAGAAATTTTCTTTGCGCACGAAAAGCACCAGTAACCAGAGCGGCATCTTAGGGCCTTGAAGAAAGTGCTATTCATGCTTGTTATAATAAATACCAAACTAGAACCTTACATGAATATATTATATACACATCCAAACCCTAGGTAAATTGGGGGAGGGGGGGTTGGGGAAGGGGGTTTTGGGGGAGTATAACAGAAACGAGGAGATATTAATCCCCCACCCCGCATAAGCTATCCGGGGAACATCAATTACGGAGCGTGGTCTATCCGGGTGTTTACAGACAAGCCCATAAACAAACTGAAATATCCCTCATTGCCTGAGAGCTGTAACATGGATATAACACTTCCAGTTATATTTTCGCCCAAGCCGTCGTCAAGTTGTCGGAAATAGTCGAGACAAGCAATTGCTGGAGCTCTGGATGCTTCTTTTTTATCGCATCTTGGGATAGTCAAGTCATGGGGGTTCAGCAAGTCACCGAGTTCTGTCTTCGGGTTTAGCTGTTCACCAACACCGCCTCCTGCTACTTGCCCTATTATTATAAGTCCCTCGACCCTGGATTAGTTTCCATATAGCGTCGAATTTTGAAGGAAGGGGTGGGAGAGGTTTCTTGCAGCCATGGCAGAACATCTGGCGTCCATCTTCGGCACGGAGAAGGACAGGGTGAACTGTCCCTTCTACTTCAAGATCGGCGCGTGCCGCCACGGCGATCGCTGCTCGCGCCTTCACAACAGGTGCTCTATGACACCTTTGCCGCCGCTCACCCACTCCCACACCGCATCGTTCCTCCACTCGTGCCTCCCGTTCCGCCCCACTATAACCTTTTTCCATCTCGCTTCATTCTTGTCGCACCGTCGTTTCTTCTGTGTGTTTCTTCTTGTCCTTGTCGCTGACAGGCCGACCATCAGTCCGACGCTTCTCCTGGCCAACATGTACCAGCGGCCCGACATGGCGACACCAGGCGGCGAGCCGGATAAGACGATGGATCCGAAGAAGATTCAGGATCACTTCGAGGACTTTTACGAGGACCTGTTCGAGGAGCTCAGCAAGTACGGCGAGCTCAACAGCCTCAACGTCTGCGACAACCTCGCCGACCACATGGTCTGCTCGCCACCCCTCACGCTGCCTGCTCGCCGTCTCCTGCTGTCCTTGTTCTGATTTGTTTATATGCTATTTTTACACGACGCTCGGCTGATCGCTGCGTCGTGAGTAGAGATTGCGTGTGTTTCGACTGACCGTGTTGGAGAGTGGTGTGCGAGCAGGTGGGCAACGTGTACGTCAACTTCCGCGAGGAGGAGCAGGCAGCCACGGCACTCAGAGCCCTCACCGGCCGATTCTACGCAGGTTGGTGTCTCATTCTTACGTGCCCTCCTCCTTGGCCTTTTTCCGCGTCCCCCTTGTGCTCGCACGCGCGAGTTATACACCTTTGTTCGTCGGCTTCCACCCGGTTCCTTACCATCCGCATTGCAATCCGCTTAGATCTGCCTCACGATTCGCCGTACCGTACCACCCTCCTTACCATCCGCCTTACCGTCCGCGTTGTGCTCTCGGGCTCGCAGGGCGGCCCATTCTGGTGGACTTCTCGCCCGTCACCGACTTCCGCGAGGCCACGTGTCGCCAGTACGAGGAGAACACGTGCAACCGCGGCGGCTACTGCAACTTCATGCATCTAAAGAAGATTAGCAGGTGCGCTCCACATTCCGCTTCCCCCTTGCCTCGTCTCCTGGAAACGTCTGAATGCGCTGCGCCACTTCAACACAGAGAATGGATTGTTTCTGTCTTTTTGCGCTGGTTGTTGTCGCATCAGTGCACACGACTACATCCGCGATATTCCTTTCCCCGTTTCGCACATCCTTCGTTTCTTTCAGGGAGCTTCGACGAAAGCTTTTTGGAGACAGGAGGAGGAGCCGCAGCCGCAGCCCCCCTCGCGGCGGCGGGCGATACGACCGTTACGACGATCGTCGCGGCGGGGGTTACGGCCGCGGGGGCGGGTACGGCGGCGGAGGGCGGGGCCGCGACCGCTACGACGACCGCCGCTACGACGACCGGCGCCGCGGGCGGCGGTCGCGCAGCCGCAGCAGAAGCCCCGTGCGCGAGGGCAGCGCGGAACGGCGCGCGAAGATCGAACAGTGGAACCGCGCGCGGGAGGAGCGCGACAGGCCGCCTGCTGGCGGAGGGGGAGGCGGAGGGTACGAGGGAGGGGATCGCGGGGCCGGGGCTGACAGGGGCGGGTACCAGGGGGGAGGCGGGGGAGGGTACGATGGGTACAACGGCGGGTATGGGGGAGGCGGCGGGGGTGGCGGCGGCGGCAGGGGGGGTTACGATGCGTATGGTGCTGGCGCTGGTGGTGGTGGTGGTTACCAGGACGGAGCTCCTCCGCGCGACTATGCTCCGCCAGTTGACGCGCGGGGGGGCTATGGGCCTCCTCAAGGGGACTACAGGGGCGCGCCAGGGGGGTACGGGGGTTACCAGGATGGCAGGGACGGCGGGTACGGCGCTGGTGGTGGTGGTGCACCTCCGGTGCTGCCTCCACAGCAGGTGAAGCATGAGCAGCGCGAGTATGATGGGTATGGAGCAGGAAGCGGCGGGGACAGGCGCGACTACCATCCGCAGCAGTATTAAGTGCCCGGCGCACTGGGCACCCCGTTGAGGGTGTGTGCTGTGGCATATTGTTGTGCTCGTTTGGGTGTTTCCGCAGCTGCAGGGCAGCAGCGCCTCAACTCTGAAGTCAGCTTCTAAGGGTCTCGTCTGCAGGGCACGTGGGCGCAGCACCTCATTCTCTCGTCGTGACGTCATCTGTCTGTGTGGCCATTCCACAGGCATGCAGCATTTCCAAGACCCCAAGCTCCTACATGTGGACATGTGGAGACTTTTCCTATCGGCTGACGAGAAGGGGCTTTAAGTGCTGCGTGCTGCTTTGGCGCTTTCTCTAGATCCCTCATCTCTTGCCCCTGTGCAGGGTGGCAACATGGCAGGCCGTGCTGAGGTCTTCTGTGTTCATGTGATGCATTATGCATACTCTTGCATGTGCTTTTTGGGATGCAGGGCTTTTGTTTTGCAGGATTGCAGGATAGCAGGACAGGATATGTGTGTTTGCTTTTGTTTCGGTCAGGCTGAGTTTTGTTCTGCTTGTGTGCAGCATGCAGGGTCAGGGAACAGGGGTAGCAGGTCATGTCTCAGTTTCAGGGGCAGGTTACAGGGATTCAGGGGAGTTGGGAATAAGGATGAAGGCTTGGAACATGATAGAGGTTTAGGAATGGGAATGACACAGGAACAGGTTCAGGAATGGGAAGGACACAGGAACAAGTTCAGGAATGGGAAGGACACAGGAACAGGTTCAGGAATGGGAAGGACACAGGAACAGGTTCAGGAATGGGAAGGACACAGGAACAGGTGCAGGAATGAGAAAGATACAGGAACAGGTGGGAAGCTTGAAGAGTGCAATAGCAGGTACCGCAATAGAAAGGAGGCAAGAAGACTGGGTTTTGGTCTGGGAAATATACGGTAGGCTAATAAAAGCAGGCTCTGTTATGCAGGAGCACTGCTGAAGTACCGGAACAGGAATAGGAACTGGTGCAGGGTTGAAGGAACAGGTCCAGTATAGTGGTCACACAGATGTAGAGGCAGGTGGTGCAGTTTTTTTGGGAGGATGTGCTGCTGATGCAAGATCAGGTGCAGGATATATGTCCTGGCAGTAGCTGGTTAGCTTGTGAAGAGTAGACCTTGTCCAGTATCAGATCTATTAGGTACCAGGCTGATGAAACAACAGTACCGAGGCATAAGAGTACTCAAAACTGTTTGGCTAAATCTGTGTCACTTGAGCCAACTACGGTACATCACTACAGCATTCTACATGCATTTCCCGAAGCTTTGTAGCTCTCGAGTGTGAAAAGCAGCTCAAGGGTAGACACAACTGGTGCTGCATAGCATAAAGGATTGCAGTCACTTCAACAACATGCTTCCTGCTCACATCCTTGAACATGCCTGTACGTTGAATGCTACTGATAACAATACCCATCCTACCCCGACATTAATGCGGACAAACGAATCAAGCCTTGTTGGCAATCATACCAGATTGGCGGGCAAAGTTGAAAATACCCCCAGCGTCAATCACAGGCCCGGCTTCCCCAATGGGATTCAGTGCGTACTGCTTGCCTGTGGTGTGGTGGATCAGCAGATCATGCTCCAGATCTACAGTCACCTCATCCCCCGACTTAATCACCTCGCACAGCCTCACGCCAAGCCCCTCCGCCGCTTCAACCGGGTAGAGCTCCCCCGTCGCGACGCAGTTGCGGAAGAAAATCCGCGCGTACGACTCCGCAACCACCGCGCGGCAGCCCGCCGCGCCGAGCGCAACGGGAGCGTGCTCGCGCGACGACCCGCAGCCGAAGTTAGCCCCGCCAATGATGATGGCGTAGTCCGTTTTCGTCTGCCCCTTCTGCACGTACCGCAGCGTGTGCTTCGCCGGCAGCCCCGCCAGCGCGTAGCTGCCGAGCTTCTCGTACTCGTCGGGGTTGGACGGCACGAGCGTGAGGTACTCGGCGGGGATGATCTGATCCGTGTCGATGTTGTCCTCCAGCACGAAGCACTTGCCGCGGATTATGCGCCCGGACGGCTCAGATCCGTCGCCGCCCGCCATCGCACGGACGGGAGCAGCGCAAACAGATCTCATAGAAGGGGAGGTCTGGCGCGCACATTGGCGGGAGAGTGAAATAAGAGTCGGGGAGGTGGAGCTGAGGGAAGACAGTGCGCGGCAGGGTAAGGCGGCTGGCAACGAGACGCTGCTGGATGGTTGGTTCAAAGGCGCGGCGGAGGCCGGCATAACGAAGGCAGCGGTCGCGTGAGCCGCCATTTGGCACGCCATATTGTAGCGGTGCGTTTGGACAAAGTACGGGAGCGTTAAAAACGCACAGGAGCTCACAGATAAAAGGTGAGACCTGACGTCAAAGGCGGGATAGGTCACGAGTTGGATGCTTGTGTGTCTGTTCATATCAAACCCTGAACCGTTGCCCGAGATTCAGCATCCGCGTTGTTGGCGTTCCACTTGAGGGGTGGATAGTACACTTGGCCTGTTTGTGCGAAAGTACGGATCATTGGTTTGTAAACATACATCTAAAGTCGGTTCTCTAAATTTGGCGAAGGGGGATGTACCTTCGCGGCGAACCTTGCCACGACTTTCGGTTCATTGCACAGAAATGGTTCAATGTAGGGACTCCCTTTGCCCCAGAAATAGTTGTGACACTTGGTCGAAACGGTGCGTAAATTTGCGCCTCGAAGCGTGTTACGGACGACCTTTGCTCCACTTATCGAGAACCCCAGGACAAGTGAGGGGCTTGAGTTGTTTTCTGACTGTTCGCCACGAAGCCTCGTGACAGGTTCCGGACCCACGGGCTGGACGATCTTGCGCTAAGCACTTCACTTAGCGCCCGTGCAAGTACAAATGACAGATCTTCGTTAGACCTAGATTCTAGTCTCCTGCCTCCAAGCCGCACAAGCATCTCCTTGGCAATTGAGGTCATAGAATCAAGTACACTACTAATTACTAACCTGAGCTTGCCGTTGCTCTAGCAGTCCAAAGTGCCTCAAATTTCCCAACGTCTAATCTCATCGTAGGCTCAACCGCGACTTAGAATTCCCTTCGCGGCTCGTTACGAGGATTCTGCAGCTCAGCGGCTTACCTGCTTAGCGGTTCAGCATAACTGCTGGCCGGCTGACCGTCGAGCGGCCGTGCTGCGAACTACCTGCTGACCGGCTGCGCATATACCTGCGGAATGGCGGGGAAGGAGGGGAAGGAGACGGGCCTCGAGCCATACGTAGACCGTGAGTCGCTCCCTTCGCCGCTTCCTTGCTCCCCTGCTTCCGCAATTCCGTGATTCGCTCGCGCCGCAACTGACCAGTTCACCCCCCCGTGCCCGCCCTCTTTTTTTCTTCCCTCCACTTTTGTACGCGACTCCTATCGTGAGTGAATAGACGCGTAGCTAACGTGCGTGTGTGCGTGTGCCGCTGGTGCATGTGCTCGTGTGGTTGCTGTTGCGTGCTGGCCGGGGGCTACTGGACGGTGTGGCGTGGGGAGGAAGGGGGCTGTGGGGGGCTTGAGGGGGTGGGGAACGTGGGGAGGGGATGGAGAGCTTGGGGAGGGGGTGGTCGGCGTTTGCGGAGGGGAGGAGGAGGAGTGGTGTCTCTGCCATGCGCGGATGCAGTGACTGTGTCGGTGATAACCAATGATGGCCGGAACATCGTGGTGAGTGGGAGCGTGCTCTGTCGAAGTCCAACCCCACCTGTTTTATTAGGATTTCTCGGGGAATTTCAAACTTTTACAACACTGCTGCTGGAGTTGTCAGCCTTGCTTTTCTTAGCCACATTCGCCTTTCCACCTGAACCTGGCAATGTCTTGTCTGCACGTGCATCCCCACATCACACCTCCCATGCGCCCCTCGTGTTGCAGGGGGTGCTGAAGGGGTTTGACCAGGCGACCAACATCATCCTGGACGAGTCACACGAGCGCGTCTACTCCACCAAGGCAAGACCACCTCCCACCCGCCATCCATCTTCACTCCCACAGCAGCCCCATGCCTGTTCATGCCCTGTATCCTTTTTTTCACGGCATCCACCCTCTGTTCCTCATGATGTTCTGTCTGTCTGAGCCATCCTCATGCTCCCTGCCCTTCTTTTACCCTTGGTCTGCTTCATTTCCCGTTCGCATGTCGCCCTGCCTTGCCCTCAGTTGTCAGTGCCTTGCCTCTGCACAAGTCCTCCACATTTGACTGCCAAGCCATAATTTCTCAGATCCTGCATTCTCTCATGCTTTCTGCCTACACGCCATTCCTTTGCTTCCTCTCCCATTACCTCTGTATTTGTACCAGACAAATCAAGAAGCCCCATTTCTCTTTGACGATTCCCTCACGTCTCTCGCATACCTCCCTGCAGCGAGCAGTGGTGCCTTGGTGCGCACTAGCAGCTGGCAGTGTTGAATTGCGGCGCCTCAGAAAAGCCTCCCTGTGCCCTGCGCGTACTTGCACATGTCTCTTCTCCGCTGTGCAGCATGGCGTGGAGCAGCTGGTGCTGGGCCTCTACATCATCCGCGGCGATAACATGTGCGGGGCTTGGGAGGGCCGGGGGCTATGACCCTATGGGGACATGGGAAGGTCATGGGAGCGTGGTGGGGACTTGGGAGGGGCATGAGAGGGTGATGGGTACATGGGAGGGTGATGGGACATGGAAGGAAGGATGATGGGGACAGGAGTGCGCCATTGCGCTGGCAAAGCTCCCCCCACTCATGCTGATCCAGTACCCCTTCCTCACACTTCCACCTCCGTCGTGCCTTTCTCCATCTCTCCCCTACCCTCCACTTTCCTATCCACCTTTGTACCTCCTGCCTTTTCCTCAGCTGTTCTATTTTACCACCCCGATTCCCTCACCCTGTTCTCTGTCCTCTGCCCATTCCGTGTGTTCCTACCCGCACGCAACGCAATGCAATGCAGAGCGGTGGTGGGTGAGTTGGACGAGGACCTCGACTCGAGTCTCGACTTCGATGCTCTCAGAGCGCAGCCACTGCAACCTGTGTGCCACTGACGGCTCGTTTATTTTGACATCCTTCTTAGCAGGGGGATTAACCCTCATGTTTTGTTACCCTTTTCTGTAGATTTGCAGTCTGGAATAAATATTAGGGTAACAAACACTAATGGCACGTGTCAATTCCTTTCGGATTAGTACTGCACATAGTGAATATTCGCATGTGAAACTTGATGTATGAATCACTTTGAGCTATGTTTATGGTAAACTCGTAGATTCCCAGCATAGGGTTTATATCGGAACCTACTTTCTGGCTTGCGTGAGTCGTGACGCAATCATTTGCTCGGCTCTTTGGAGACTTCACCTTGTCTGACCTCCTTTTCATACGGGCAGCGGCCTCACACATCGAGTCGAGCTCTTCCACGCCACGGCACGGACACCAGCAGCAGCACAGCCCGTTAGTAAACCTGCGGTACAGTTCCACGTTGTTCCATCTTCCTCTCCGTCCTTCCAGAGACCGCGATGGCTGCCGCCTTCGCCTCGATGCTCCGATCTCGCCTCCCCGCACTGCGCGCCGCTGCAGCCGCCACAGCGTGTGTCGCCGCGGCTGCAGCATCAGCCTCGTTAGAAGCAGCTCCGGCAAGATCGTCCGCAGCGCCAGCGGCAGCCACGGACGAACAGAATGATCAGAAGGCGAGCCGCGACGGCGATGGCGCGAGGGATCTCAGCGACAGCGGCGGCTTTAGCGGCAGGGGTCCCTGTGCAGAGCTGACATGCGGTGGGTGTGGCTTTCAACTCGCGCGAAATGAGGTCGAATCACGACCGTTGACTTGGAATCATGGCCAGTCGTCTCAAGCCGTGAATCTAGCTCCTAGCGTCGTGAGCCCGAATCAAATCGTAGCGGCACGCGCCTGAGCTGTTCTTTTGCGTATGGCGGTGTTTTTTGGCTGGTAGGCCAAATAATATTGATGTCACAAATGATGTCGTTCGGATGAACATCATTTACCCAATAATGCGGCTTCCCTTCTCCGCCCCCCCAAGAATCCCTCTTATTCCTCTCCCTGCTCCCGCGCAGGCCCTGCTTCCCACCCTGCCTTTTGACTTACCATCCCGTGCGCCTCTTCTCCCCCTCATGCGTGCGGCACATCAGGCACTCTTCACGTGCCCCTGCCGCTAGACAAGCTCATGTGCCACGTGGCAAGGCCGACAGACGCCAGCGGCACCTCGCTGTTCAAAGGCCAGCCACCTGGCGACCATCCCCAGGCAGTGCTGCTGCTTCCTGGAAGCTTCAACCCACCCACGATCATGCACCTGAGGATGCTGGGTAGGTGGGAGTGTTGGGGGGAGGGGGGGGGGTCCACAGGGAGTCAGCTCAGGTGACATGACAGAGAGCCATCCGCTTTCATCTTTTGTGCAAGAAAGCGATCAGTAGTTGATGGTACTCTTGACACCATGGTGTGCCTTGGAATGGAAGGACTTGGCCGGATCCACCCAGCCACCATGCTATCGGCTTGAAAGGACTTGGCCGTGGGGGTGGAGGTCGGTGCTTCCTTCCTTTCCGTCCATGCCAGATCGCTCATGTCATGTGGGGGAGCTCAGCTCACTAGACTCTCACCACCAATGCCACGCCATGCATGTGAAAGCTCACCAGTCCTGCGTGCTTCCACACACTCACTGCCACTTGTTCCCTGTCCCCCGCATCCGCCAACCACTTGTCAATCCCGTAACCTCCCAGGATTCAAAAAACAGGCCATGGCTAGGACATAACTACTTGTTGGGTTTGTTCAGTTGAGCTGTGTGCTGGAAACCCCTGCTGGCCCTCGCGCCTCCCTCCCCCTCTGCCTGCAGAGATGGCGCGCGATGCCCTGCAGGACCGTGGGTGGGACGTGGTTGGTGCGTACATGTCACCAGTCAATGACCAGTACGGTAAACAGGTGCGCTTGTAACGAGAGTGGAAAAGTGGCATGCATGCGGGCATCAGCATGTCTTCTTGCGATGCATCGTTACCATGCATGTCATTACCATGAATCTCATTACCATGCATGCATCTCACCACCATGCATGTCATAGCCATGGCTGCCCACCATTTGCTGCTGATTCTCGCCATGTGCTCCCGTGTCGCCCTCCCAATGCTTTCGTGGACCTTCTGCCACTCCCCCCTCTCCATCCTTCCCATGCTCCCTTCCACCTTCTCGCTTCACGCTCACCCCTCAGGGCCTTGCCCCCGCCAAGGAGCGGGTGGCAATGTGCCAGCTGGCATGCGCTGATTCGCCTTTCATCATGGTGGATCCCTGGGAGGTGCGTGTGTGCTTGAGTGTGGGCTTGGCGTGTCGCCCACTTGTGACCTCCCACACGTCTCTTCCTCTCTCCATTCATGCATCCCTGCACATGCATGTATGGCGGTACTGTTGCTGGCAGCGTGTGAAGTCAAGCTGTGCATCGTCTCTCGCCCTCTTCCACCTGCGACACAACACCTGGCAAAGCAGTGCAACATTCCTTTGAATCTCCACGCTCTCTCTTTTCTCCTTTCCGACCATCCATGTTCATTTCCTCATATGCTTTTTGCTGTTATCTCTTTTCATTCCCCCATAATTTCATTCCTTCCTGCTACCGCTCCTCACACTTCCATCCGCTTCTCTCCACGTCCTCTGTGCCCCCCACCTCTGTGTGTCCCCGTGGTGCCGGTGTGCAGTCGTCCCAGCAGTGCTACCAGCGCACACTCTGTGTGCTGCGCCGACTGCACCACACACTCAATCCTCCCGCTGCTCCAACGCCCTCTTCTACCTCCCAAGCTCCTTTCTCTGCCGCCCAACCTCCATCCTCTTCCGCCCACCCATTGCCTCCCATGCACTCCAAAGCATCGCTGGGAAACCAGTCACCCACATCCCCACTTGCCCCACACGCGCCCTCGCACCAGGCGGCCCCACACCCACCGTTCCCAACACCTTCACATCCACACCCACCCTCCCCATCATTCCCACACCCAAACGCGCCTCTGCACGCCCACATGTGGGCGCTTGAGCGCGCCATGGCGGAGTCCCCCTCGCTGCTGCCCACTGCTGCTGGGGGCGCGGGCGGGCAGGGGGGAGGCGCGGAAGGAGGGCAGGGGGGCGGGGAAGGAAATAGAATGGAGGGAGAGGTCGATGGGGGACAGGGTGTGAGCGGCGCGGGGGAATCGAGGAGAGAAGAGGGCGAGAGGCATTTGATGGGCGTGGTGGCGAGTGGAGTGACGGGCGAGATGAGGCAGAGGGGCGGAGGAGTGGGTGGGCAAGGGGTAGAGGCAGCGGAGGGGCAGCAGGGAGAGGGGGCGAGGGTGCAGGTGATGCTGGTGTGCGGGGCGGACCTTCTTGAGTCCTTCACCCACCCGGGCGTGTGGGTGCCCTCCCATGTGAGTAGCACTGTCCTTGCACGGTATGATATGGTATGTGTGGTATGGCATACTTCACCTTGGCACGCCATGGGATGGCCTGGTATGGCATGGCATGTTGTGGTGTGGTGTGGTGTGTTGTGGTGTGGTGTGGTATGATAGTGTATGGTATGATATGGTGCTGTATGGCATAGTACGCCTTAGCGCGACGTGGGATGGTGTGGTATGGCATGGCTTGGACTATAGTGTGGTGTGGTAGTATGGTATGGTATGGTATGGTATGGTATGGTATGGTATGGTATGGTATGGTATGGTACGGTATGATATGGTATGGTATGGTATGGTATGGTATGGTATGGTATGGTATGGTATGGTATGGTATGGTATGGTATGGTATGGTATGGTATGGTATGGTATGGTATGGTATGGTATGGTATGGTATGGTATGGCATGGCATGGCATGGCATGGCATGGCATGGTCTGGTGTGGCGTGGTGTGGTATTGTATGATTTGGCTTGGTATAGTGTGGTATGCAATGCTATGCAGTGTAGTAGCACGGCATGGTTGTCATCGCATATTACTGCGCCTTTGCCACCCATGCGTCTCACCGTTCCCATGTGAGCCATGCTGTTTGCAAACCGACCCCTCACCACCCCCCCAATAACCCCCATCGCAGTGCCCCCATTGCCCCACGCCGCCATCCCTGGGTGCATGGCATGGCATGGCATGGCATGGCATGGCATGGCATGGCATGGCATGGCAGGTGGAGGAGGTGGTGGGGGCGCACGGTGTGGTGTGCATTGCGCGGCATGGCGCTGATGCTCACCGCCTCCTGCTGCACTCTCACCTGCTGCACCGCCACCGCGTGAGTCCGTTGCAGGGGTCTGAGGGAGTGTGTGGTGTGGGAGAGGAGAGGGGGAGTGAGGGAGCAAGGGATCACAGAACGTAGGGAACGAGTGAGGGAGGGAGGAAGGGAGCAGGACAGGGAGAGAGGGAGAGTGGAGGTCGGGAAGAGAGGGAGAGAGGAAATGGGTGAGAGAGGGAGAGGAAGTGTGGGAGAGAGGAGAAGAGAGGGAGGAAGTGGCGGCGAGAGGGAAGAAAAAGTGTATGTACATGCGTGCAAGTGGGACTGAGAGTCTCCGGGTGTGAGTGATTGCGTGGTGTGTGCAAGCATACGCCTGCTCTCACACTTTTCCATGACCACAGTGCTGTGGCTGAGCGCATCTGTGTGCATGCACTCGTGCTGTCCTCCTAGCACCCTTCCTTTACAGTGCACAGTCGAAACAATCCTGGTGTGAGCAGATGCAGGGGCCATGCTGACATCGGGCACTTTAGTCCACACGCATCCTCCCTTGCCTCCTCACCCGCCTCTTCCATCGTGTCACCTTCCTTCCCCCGTGCCCCTACCAGCACAACATCCTTATAGTGGATCAGCCTATAGAGAACAACGTCAGCTCTTCCCACATCCGGTACCCCCTCTCCCCATTTGCACCCCGTTGCGCCTCGCTCCTTCTCCGCACCGCCCCATGAACCCCCCCTTGCCCGCTTGCACCTGTCACCATCTCTTTTGCACCCTTGCACTGTAATCAAATTCATACCTCCCTAACCCACCTCACTCACTCTAATTTACAGCCATGTTTCGTTTTGCACTTCAATTACCGTGAGCATTTTGAGTACCCACTATGCCTGCCTTGCCCTTACGCTTTCCCTTGCTGTGCCCTTGCGCTTGCCTCATCGCCAGTCTTAGTCAAACCCCTCCCTGCACCTCATCACTTGGACTCACTCCACCGCACTGCACCCATGCCATGCCCCTCGTGTGCCTGTGTGCGTGTGTGCAGGCGGCTGTTACAGCAGGGGCTGTCAGCCAAGTACCTCGTGCCAGACGCAGTGCTGCACCACATCCGTGCAGCGCGCCTCTACCAGTGTGCGGACCACGGCCACCCACTTGACTGAGCGCAGCGCAACGCTCACCAATGGCCCTTGTGCCTTGCGCGGTGCGTGGTGAAGATACGGTATGGGACGCGCCTGTACGGCGGCACCCACCTAGCAGGGCTTTCGGGCCCGTTTGACAAACTAGGTATCAAGTATGGCTGATGTGCCTTGTATGGTATGTACAACAGGTCTTGTTATACAGCAATGCTCGCATGAATGTACAAATACGTACAATATCTCACATGGCTATTTACCCATTTTATTATCGCTCACGAGAAGGGTCGGATCATGGATATGCAAGGTCCCCATACCTAATGTTACATAATAAACATCCGGAATAGCCTTATTGAAGCTCTCATAATAAGACCTTTCCAAAAGCTTTTTCGGCCCAACATTGCTTCTCGGGCAGCTCTTGAAATTCGGGCGGGCCTTGTAAAGCGACGACCCCTTTCTCACGCCCAGATCGTCCTCCACGAAATCCAGGAACTGCGCGTCGGCGACGTTGGTAACATTGATGTAGCGATGCGAGTTGATGCGCGGCGTGTTGGGCAGGTCCTCACAGTACTTGAAGTCCATGTCGTAGTTGAGTACGTTCACCAGCACCAGCATGAGCGAGTTGCGCGTGGGCAGCCCGCTGCACTTGCCCGTCTGCGTGGCGTTGAGCGTGCCCTTGGCGTTGGTGTTGCACGGAATGCCGTTGATGCTGGTTTCTGAGCACACCGTCTGCATCCACGGCCAGTTCTGATGTGCACATGGGGTTGGAGCGGGTGGTGTGAAGAGAAGAGTGTGGAGCAGAGGGAGAGGGAGCGATGGAGGGCGTGTGAGACGAGATGGCAGACAATGGAGGCCCTGTGATGGCTGTGCGTGCACGCTAAGGGATTGCGCGATGGGGAGTGTGGTGGATCAATAGAGAGTGAACGAGTGGAGAAGGGTGCTGCGGGGGTGCAGCTGACATGCACGCACCTGGTTGAAGGTGGACGAGTTGTAGTACTTGCGGCGCATCTGCTCCCAGTACGACCCGGGCTTCTTGCCGCAGTTCACCACCTCCGCTGTCAGGCATGTCGACCACCCAGGCGTCCACCGCGTGTTCTTCACCACCACGTCCTCTATCACGTTGCTGTTGGGTTGGTGAGGGGAGGAAGGAGGGTGGGTGAAATGAGAACAACAGGGGGCGGTGTGAGACGTTTCGTAATTACACGTGCTCCACCCGGGTGTCCACCGCGTGTTCTTCACCACCACGTCCTCTATCCCGTTGCTGCCCGTGCCCATGGGGTGTGGGCGCAGAGGGAAAAGTTGAGAATGAATTGTGGGAATCTGATAGGGTGCATGACTGCATGAATGCATCCAGTGACTATAAGTAGTGACTGCAGTATACTAATGTGACTGAATGCAGTGCAGAGCGACTGGCAAGAGGGTAATAACCATGACAGAGACGTTCTCCAAACTGCTGAACTCCCACCCTCCAAGCACTCCCTTGCCACTCACACTATGCCCGTGCCATGTTACCTCTTGCCGTTGTTGACCTTCATGCCCGCGTACGTGTCGATGCACGCGCCCCCGCGGATGGTGACACCCGACGATGCAAAGTCCAGGTAGTAGCACTGGTCGCCGCCGATTATGTAGTTGCACTCCGCTAGGTTGCCTGATGTCGGGGGGGGGAGGGGAGAGGGGAGGGGGGAGGGAAGGAGGAGGAAGAGAAGGGATAACACGTGAGGCGCGTGAGACGGTGGAAGCACTAGTCGCTGGCAATTACATAGTTGCACTCCGCTAGGTTGCTTGATGTTGGGGGGGGAGGGGACAGGGGAGGGTGGCGGACATGCATGCATGGTGGTTGAGCCGAGTTCTGTGGAAAGCAGGGGGGGGTGTGGAAAGGAGGTGGTAGCAGTGCCCCCGCCGATCACGTAGTTGCACTCTGATAGGTTACCTGATGTCGTGGGGTGGGGAGAGGGGGAGAGAGAGAGAGAGGAGGGCCAGGGAAGTGACGCACAAGAAGAAGGGAGCAGCACTGATGGCCACCCATCACATGGTTGCACTCCGCTCACTTGCCCCTTGTTGGGGGCTGGGGGAAGGAGGCGGGTAAGAGAAACAGAGTCGATTCACTTGGGGCGCCTGAGAAGAAGGTATGAGTTAGAGAGAATGCACGGCTAAGGGCAGAGCATGGTCGTGGCGACAGTAGTGAGCCTGCGGGCACCATGGCTTGACACGACACGGCACTGACCGGGGCTGACTGCGCAGTGCAGTGAGCCTCACCAGGTCTTCTGTTGAGTCAACTCAATAACTGCGCAGTGCGTGGAACCTCACCGGGGTTGAACCAGTGGGTGTTGAAGTAGATCCCCGAGGCGTCCATGTCGCCACTGATGTTGCGCCCCGTCGCCACCACCAGGTTGTTGGCGATGACAGCCAGCATGCAGTCGCCCACGTACGACACGAACGCGCCGCACACGATGCCCGCAAACACAAAGTCGTGCACGTAGTTGTTGCTCACCGTCACCCCCACCGCGCCAAAGTAGAGCACTATGGGGAACCGCGCTCCTGGGGGGATGGCGGCAAGGATGGGCAGGGAGGAGAGGATACGGAGGGGAAGGGGGAGAAGGGAGGGAGAGGATACGGAGGGGAAGGGGGAGAAGGGAGGGAGAGGATACGGAGGGGAAGGGGGAGAAGGGAGGGAGAGGATACGGAGGGGAAGGGGGAGAAGGGAGGGAGAGGATACGGAGGGGAAGGGGGAGAAGGGAGGGAGAGGATACGGAGGGGAAGGGGGAGAAGGGAGGGAGAGGATACGGAGGGGAAGGGGGAGAAGGGAGGGAGAGGATACGGAGGGGAAGGGGGAGAAGGGAAGGAGAGGATACGGAGGGGAAGGGGGAGAAGGGAGGGAGAGGATACGGAGGGGAAGGGGGAGAAGGGAGGGAGAGGATACGGAGGGGAAGGGGGAGAAGGGAGGGAGAGGATACGGAGGGGAAGGGGGAGAAGGGAGGGAGAGGATACGGAGGGGAAGGGGGAGAAGGGAGGGAGAGGATACGGAGGGGAAGGGGGGAAGGGAGGGAGAGGCTACGGAGGGGAAGGGGGAGAAGGGAGGGAGAGGATACGGAGGGGAAGGGGGGGAGAAGGGAGGGAGAGGATACGGAGGGGAAGGGGGAGAAGGGAGGGAGAGGATACGGAGGGGAAGGGGGAGAAGGGAGGGAGAGGATACGGAGGGGAAGGGGGGGAGAGAGGGAGGGAGAGGATACGGAGGGGAAGGGGGAGGGAGGAAGGGGGAGAGGGGAGGAGAGGATACGGAGGGAAGGGGGGAGAAGGGAGGGAGAGGATACGGAGGGGAAGGGGGAGAAGGGAGGGAGAGGATACGGAGGGGAAGGGGGAGAAGGGAGGGAGAGGATACGGAGGGGAAGGGGGAGAGGGAGGGAGGAGGATACGGAGGGGAAGGGGGAGAAGGGAGGGAGAGGATACGGAGGGGAAGGGGAGAAGGAGGGAGAGGATACGGAGAGGGGAAGGGGGAGAAGGGAGGGAGAGGATACGGAGGGGAAGGGGGAGAAGGGAGGGAGAGGATACGGAGGGGAAGGGGGAGAAGGGAGGGAGAGGATACGGAGGGGAAGGGGGAGGAGAAGGGAGGGAGAGGATACGGAGGGGAAGGGGGGAGAAGGGAGGGAGAGGATACGGAGGGGAAGGGGGAGAAGGGAGGGAGAGGATACGGAGGGGGAAGGGGGAGAAGGGAGGGAGAGGATACGGAGGGGAAGGGGGAGAAGGGGAGGGAGAGGATACGGAGGGGAAGGGGGAGAGGGGAGAAGGGAGGGAGAGGATACGGAGGGGAAGGGGGAGAAGGGAGGGAGAGGATACGGAGGGGAAGGGGGAGAAGGGAGGGAGAGGATACGGAGGGGAAGGGGGAGAAGGAGGGAGAGGATACGGAGGGGAAGGGGGAGAAGAAGGGGGGGGAGGGAGAGGATACGGAGGGGAAGGGGGAGAAGGGAGGGAGGGAGCGGATACGGAGGGGAAGGGGGAGAAGGGAGGGAGAGGATACGGAGGGGAAGGGGGGAAGGGAGGGAGAGGATACGGAGGGGAAGGGGAGAAGGGAGGGAGAGGATACGGAGGGAGGAAGGGGGAGAAGGGAGGGAGAGGATACGGAGGGGAAGGGGGAGAAGGGAGGGAGAGGATACGGAGGGGAAGGGGGAGAGAAGGAGGGAGAGGATACGGGGGAAGGGGGAGAAGAAGGGAGGGAGAGGATACGGAGGGGAAGGGGGGAGAAGGGAGGGAGAGGATACGGAGGGGAAGGGGGAGAGAGAAGGGAGGAGAGGATACGGAGGGAAGGGGGAGAAGGGAGGGAGAGGATACGGAGGGGAAGGGGGGAGAAGGGAGGGAGAGGATACGGAGGGGAAGGGGGGGAGAAGGGAGGGAGAGGATACGGAGGGAAGGGGGAAGGGAGGGAGAGGATACGGAGGGGAAGGGGGAGAGAAGGAGGGAGAGGATACGGAGGGGAAGGGGGAGAAGGGAGGGAGGAGGATACGGAGGGGAAGGGGGAGAAGGGAGGGAGAGGATACGGAGGGGAAGGGGGGGAGAAGGGAGGGAGAGGATACGGAGGGGAAGGGGGAGAAGGAGGGAGAGGATACGGAGGGGAAGGGGAGAGGGAGGGAGAGGATACGGAGGGGAGGAAGGGGGAGAAGGGAGGAGAGGATACGGAGGGGAAGGGGGAGAAGGAGGGGAGAGGATACGGAGGGGAAGGGGGAGAAGGGAGGGAGAGGATACGGAGGGGAAGGGGGAGAAGGGAGGGAGAGGATACGGAGGGGAAGGGGGAGAAGGGAGGGAGAGGATACGGAGGGGAAGGGGGAGAAGGGAGGGAGAGGGATACGGAGGGGAAGGGGGAGAAGGGAGGGAGAGGATACGGAGGGGAAGGGGGAGAAGGGAGGAGAGGTGGCGTGAGGCGTGCATGAGGAGGACGATGAGCAGTCAGCCACCTCGCGCACCACGGCACTTCACTCCTGCTGCTGCTCATAGCACCACCGGGGCGTGCGACCACGCAGGAGGGAAGGCATGGGTGGGTGGCGGAAAGAGGAGGGCACGGGGCGGAATAAGGAGCACATAGTCCAAGTCAAGGGCACTACTCATGCCCACATGCACCATTCGCCTGGCCAACCCAGAAATCTCTCTCTCAGCAGCATGCAGTGACGCACCAAAGACCTCGTTGTTGCTGATAACCACTTGGCTGCGCTGCATGGTGGGGCCGTGGCCACAGAAGGCGACGCGGATGAGCCCCTGGCCGCGCTTGAAGTCGCCCACACCTGTGACCCTCATGCCGTCCACGCGCACTGCCACTGACCACATCACGTCGATGCGCCCGTACACCGTGCCGCGTGCCACCTGCACGTTCGCTGACTGGTGGGGGGGGAGCGAGCAGTGGGGAGAGGAGTAGGAGCAAGCACGTTAGGTGGCTGCTGTGCTGATCGCTGATGCGCCTAAGGGTCGATGAGGGGCAAACAGCGGGCCCGAGCGTGCGGGTCGTCATTGCATGCGTGCGCTCGTGATGCCACCGAGCAGTGCCGTCCATGCACCCCTAAACCGTGCCCATGCCACCTGCACATGCGCTGCCGTTCTTGGGTACCTGCGTGCCATGGCTGGTGGGGGCAGGCGAACGACTCTCGGGCGTCTCAAAACCGTGACGCCTCGCACATATGGCATGGCTGGTCGGGGGGAAATGGTGGCAGGGCAGAAGCGCGTGGCGTCACCTGGTAGATGTGGATGGCGGGGCAGATGACATCCGTGCCCATGTACGGTATCCCCTGGCAGGCCGCAGTGTCGATGGCATATGGCTGGAAGAAGGACACGCGCAGCACGAGCACGTTGCTGGCGCCCGCCACCCACAGCAGCGGTGCGTCCGTGCGCATGAGCGTGAGCTGGAAGCCGCGCAGGGGGCGGGGCGCGGAGCGCAGCACGGTGCAGGCGAAGGACGCGTTGAAGAGCAGCGGCGCCGTGAGGAGAATGTGGTTCTGCAGCTCCAGCACCACGGTGGTGGTGGGCGGGTACTGCAGGCGCAGGGGGAAGTCGTCCTCCGAGGAGACTGCGATGATGACCGCTGCCGTGAGCGGCGTGCATGGCAGGCCAGTGGATGGTGGCTGCCGCCCTGTAGGGGTGGTGGGGGTTAGGGGAGGCGTGGGGGGTGTGGGATGGCATGACAATCACAACTCACGTCACACCACACGACATAACACATGACATCACATCACACCACACTACTCCCCCCCACAGCAACCCACGCCCCCACAGCAACCCACGCCCCCCACAGCATCCCACGCAATCACCCGCACTCCAGCCTCGCCTCGCCACCCACGCACATTCCATCCCCCCTCCTCCACCCTTCCCCACGCTTCACTCTAAACCCCTTGGCCCCCTCCCCTCCCTCTCCCCGCTTTCCCCCTGTTCCCCCTTCCCCCGCGCCACTCACTGATGGCCTGGGGGCTGACACGCGGCTCAGCGAACGGCCACGCGCCACTGCCCGCGCCCCTCCGCCGTCCGCCGTCATCCCCGCCTCCTGCGCGCTGGCGGGCCAATCAGGTTCGTACACCTGCGCCAGCGGCCTGTGATTGGCCCACGACACATCCACCCATGGCTGCTTCTTGCCCGTCCGCCCGCGCCCGCGCATCTGCTTGCCCCACGCGCTGCTGCGCGTCTTCGCCGCGGCCATGGCGGCCTGCACACCGCTCGTACGCGCTGGCGCCCGCTCCCCCTCCGCCGCCACCTATGCCGCCTAAAGCCCCGCTCCTGCTGCCGCCGCCGCCGCTGCTGCTGCCGCTGCTGCTGCCGCTGCTGCTGCTGCTGGTGAGGACGATCGTTTCATCGGCGCTGCTCGCAATGCTCGCAGCCCGCACAGAGCTGCTCCCCTCTCCTCCTCCTCCGCCCCCTCCGGGCCCCCCTCCCCCTTGCCCTTGAGCGCGCGCGAGGTGGTTGCGCAGGAAGGGCGGGAGGCGGCGCACGTGGTAGTGGTAGCGGTAGAAGCTGTTGCGCGTCGCGCCTGGGGTCGCTGGCAGGGACACGCGTATGGCGGGGAAAGGGGGAAATGGGGGGACGGGTGCAGGGGAAGCGGGAAAGGGAAAAAGGGCGGGTTAGATTGAGGGGGGTTCGAAAAGGCACGCATGGACATGGCGTGGTGGCGGAAGGAAAGGGGCACGCGGGCAGCGATGGGGCAAGGGTGCAAGGGCGTGCAGTTGGCCGGGGGAGTGTAGTCAAGCAGGGCCGGGGGGGGGAGGGGAACAGGGCGGGGGAGGGGAGCACTATGGAGCGCGGTGCACTCAACGGCAGCGGCGCAGTGACGTGCAACCACGTGCAGCCACGTGCAGCCACGTGCAACCACGTGCAACCACGTGCAACCACGTGCAGCCACGTGCTGCCACGCCGAGGCCCGCCACACTGCACCGCATAACGCCGGCTCATCCATGCTGCTGTGAATGAATTCATGTGCATGAGGGGAAAAGCTTATGGGGAAAGCGCATGTGGCGCACGTTGGGCGACTCGACCGACGAATTCAGTGCCCTACGCGCACCTGGTGCGGCGGCGACAGCGGGCAGCGAGACGGGGTGCGGTGCAGCGCGCGAGCGAGAGCAGCGCGCGACGAGCAGCAGCGCCGTGTCCCGCCACGCGGACGCCGTGCGCGACGGCGGAGCGCGAGCCATGCGACGGTGCGCGGATGGATTGGAACGTGAACGGTCAGGCGCGCTGGAGTTGGCAAGTGAGTGGCAGAAGACGCGGAGATTCGAATGCAACCAGCCGCGCAGCTGCACGCGCAGGATTGAATTGCGGCGTCAGCGAGCCGCGGGGCTGTCGTGTGCGACGCGAGGGTGATGGCAATGGTGAGATCGAGTTAGAAAGGAGGAAACGTGGCGAATCTACGTCGACGAGCCCATCAGCTTGCGATCCCCTCCAGCTTGAAGGGCGCAGGGCGTCACGCTGTGCTCGGCGCGCTATGCTTGCGAGAACGGGTCAATTACTCATACTCCTTGTGAACGTGATAACCCTCTAGATATCCTACGGGAATTCAACAAAACTAGGTCGTGCGTTGGGATAACACCTTGACCATTTGCAGGGCGAGCGAGAAGGAAGAAGGAGCGGTTCAAGATCGCAGAGCAGCGCGGCACGCCGAGGTGGGAAGGAACGGTCCGCGAGGGAGAACGGCCTCTGATTCATTCGCCGCTGCGCGCTAGGGCTTGCAACATGAGATATTGCGGGGTAGATTCCGACGGCGGCTTGGGTGGCGACTGGCGAAGGTGTATTGTGCTATCATCCATGCATCCATGCATTTCGCCATTCTTGCGATTGCGAGGGACAACATGACGAGGCTTCGGCGCACGAGCCCAGACCCAGACACACGGGCCATGGCTGCACCGCCTTGTCCCTCCGACCATTCCCCTCTCCCTCAGAGGTGACCGGAGGGGTGGTGGGGGAGCCATGTTGTACAGTACGCAGAGATGCGTACGGCCAGCAAATCCTGCTTGCGACTATTGGCAACTGCGCTGGAGAAAGTTGGTGGGAGGCCATGTGGAGGAATGAGGTGAGGAGGAAGCAAGGCCAGAAAGGGCAGCGCGGGACGAATTTGTAGGGGGTGGTTGTTGGCCCGGTTCAACACAACTTCACTTTCGCACCGTTTGAATGCGAACCACCCATTTCATTTTCCTTTCAAAGGTCAAATACATTTGATACAGTAGCTAGAACGCAACTGTAGGCCAGCTGTAGAGCGGAGATGGGCCTGAGGGACTATCTTTTGAGACGATTTGCCAACGAACTCTTCGTCATTCCGGCCCGTAAAAGACTTTCAGGGCAGAATTGGGGACGCCCAGTATTCGGCCGCGTCGGCTGCCCGCTATTATCATGCTTCAGCGACAAGAACTTGTAAACACGAAGGGAAAAGAACTTGTAAACCCTCCCGATACAATCAGAGTAAATTCTGTAAAACAGTTTCAATTCTTACCTCCTTTTCTTTGCTCCAATATGATAGCTGCTGTTACGGAGTATCTTTCTAACCGCGAGTACAACGCATGAAGTACACAGCAGAACACCACCAGTGTCAGATGGATGTACACAACCATGGTGCTGAATAGCTTATTCACTACGGTAATGGCAACAGTTGGCAAGCAAGGCACCCACAAAAGACAGAAAGTGGTATTTTTTTTTTTTTTTTGGACCAACCATCATTCATTGAATTCTTGAACGTTAACAGCCTTTAAAGGTTTTGAAACTAGTCCATAGGCTCATCTGTCATGCATCGAACTGTCAAGATAGCAGGCGAAAACGAGAAACACGCAAAGAGGGTTTTGCACTAGCAGTAGGTAGGATACATATAGGAAACCCTAGTTTGGGTTGTACTCACTATAGAGTACCCCACTGCAGGCTAGACAAACATAACATTCTGACACACCCCCATAGTCAAAGTGGGGTATAATCAGCACAACAAGCAGGCATAGCAATAGTTCACAATGATACGCAAAGCTAGAGACTATCACAGAGGGCAAGTGAGGAGGAGGAAAAACTGTGGGGGCGAGAAGATGGGAGGCGACGGCTGAAGCTGCAGACACACGGGCACCAGGAGTGCGCAGCACTGACGCTACCAGGCTAAACCCGGACTACACGGCGACAGGCGCAGCTGGCTCGCTGTGCTCCCAGGAGTGCTCACACTGTGGCTACCGGGCGCAGAGCCCCGGACTACTCAGGCCACAGCGGGTCGTGGCTCTCTGGACTACTAGGAGTGCTCACACTGTGGCTACCGGGCGCAGAGCCCCGGACTACTCAGGCCACAGGGGGTCGTGGCTCTCTGGACTTCAGGCGCTGCGGACGACAAGACGATTGCCTCCACTCAACTTCCTCCAGCTGTCCCAAAACCCTTTCACACACCCTCTGCTGTACCTCTAGCACTGCTCACACGCCACCCCCCTAGTACCACTCCGACGGCTCCAACACACCCACCCCCCTCAGCGGCAGCTGCAGCAGTGGGAGCCGGAGGAGGAGGAGGAGCAGGGGACGGCGCACACACCTATCACCCCCATACTCGCCACCCCCAAACCCTAAAACAGGAGCGCGGGCAGCAGCAGGGGTGGGGCGCGGTCAGCAGCTCGGGGGACGGCGTGCGCAGGCGGCCGCGCGCGGACCTGGCGAAGCCCATACGGGCCGCGCGCGGGCCTGGCGCAGCCCGTACGGGCCGCGCGCGGGCCTGGCGCAGCCCGTACGGGCCGCGCGCGGGCCTGGCGCAGGTCGTACGGGCCGCGCGCGGCCCGCGCGGGGCCCAGGGGCGCTTCGACGGGCGACGGGGGCGTTTCGACGGGCGACGGGGGCGCTTCGACGGGCGACGGGGGGCGCTTCGACGGTGGGAAACCGCCGCGCGCCTCGGGGCGCACAGCGGGCAGAAAACCGCCGAGCTTTCGGAGCGCGCGGCGAGCAGAAAATCGTAGAAACCCTAAAAACGCGGCAGGCTGAAAACGTCACGCGCCCGAGGCTCGCGAGAAGCAAACAGCAGCGGAAGCATCGGGTGGGCCCACCCACAGGATCGACCCAGGAGGGTCGACCTGCTCTGATAGCATGTCAAGATAGCAGGCGAAAACGAGAAACACGCAAAGAGGGTTTTGCACTAGTAGTAGGTAGGATACATATAGGAAACCCTAGTTTGGGTTGTACTCACTATAGAGTACCCCACTGCAGGCTAGACAAACATAACATTCTGACACGAACATCCTCGAACGTACAAACCAATATCGCGTATGGATAGAAAGAGGAAAAGAGAAAGAGGGAGAAGGAAAAGGGAAAGAAAGACACCAGAAACAACTCAAACGCAACACCCATAAAAAGCCCCATAAAAATACTCCATAAAGAAAAAAACCCAACCAAGATCCCCTACCAGACGTCCCATCTCGCACCCCATTCCCCCTCCCCCCCCCCCCCCCCCCCCCCCCCCCCCCCAAGTCACATCTGCACATCCACCATGTAGGGGGCCTCCACCCAAAGAGGCCCGCCCTCCACCTCGACATCGTCCCTCTCCCGATCCACCAAGTCCACATTCAACCCCCCCATGGAAGACGCCGCCCGAAGCAGGATGACACGAGCTTGCGCCCGTTGTAACGCCACTCCGATGAGCGCCTTCAGAGACCCCAAAAGGTAAGCCGAGAACGAAGTGTCATCCTCCCGACAAGCCCCCCGTGACACAGCTAGCCCCACGTGCGCGTCCCCCTGCTGTCGAAGCCACCGCCGGAAGCGACCGCCGAGACACCCCCACGTCTCCACTATCAAAGGGGTGAACTGCACGCCTCGGTTCCGTGCAAGAAGAGGCGCGTAATCCCCCGTTTTGCGACGCTCCCACTCCTTTGCCGCCACGCCTATAGACCGCCCGCACTGCCCTAGCAGAGATGGAGACAGTGATAGCGGGTCCGCGACACTAATCTCTAAAGCATGAGCCTCCCCAGCCATTGGTCGTCGCACCGCTACGTCAACCCGCTTCCCCGGCAGCACCGCACTATCCTCCATCGTCACCACCCCCCCTGACGCCTTAGCGATCTTTGCCACCGCAAACTTCACCTCATCATGCACCCGAGATGGACCGTGTTGGTGCTTGCATCTCAGCGCATGATGCGGGTCTGCTGGGTCATCATACGCTGTGCCACAAACACACCTCCCCGCCACTTGCAGCTGCTGGATTGGGAGACCAAGCCGTATAGCAGCAGCAATGCCCCACTCCGCTGCAGTGAATGTGAGATCTGAATGAGCCGGAACTGCCGAAACCCATGCACCAGCCCCCGGGCCCTGAAGGGATGTGAAACGGGCCAGGGTGGCATCGTCACGAGCCAAGCGGCGGAGTGCCTGGAGCTCCTCAACAGCCAACTGCCGCTGCCGCGCCTGGAAAAGCCGAAGAGGAGGGGCCGCCACACACAGGGGTAAGTCCGGCAGCTCCTGGCGTATAGTCGCGGGCAACTGCTCAATGGCCTTGGCAAACCACGGGTCAAGAAGCTCCGCCCCCGCCGAAGTGGTGAGGTACTCTGCGAACATCGCCTCCTCGCCCGCCACCCCCAAATGTGCAATATCCCGTGCGGCCTGCGCCCACCCACAAACATAGGAGAGCGGACTCAAAGAGGCCGCCGCCCGGATCCCAAACCCTCCGAGGCGCACAGGGAGATGCAGCTGCATGCGTGCGCGCCTAGACCTGCCGGGGTCCTGCTCCCAAGTGCCAGGGGGGAAAAGCTGCTCAAAGCAATCCTCCAGACAGCTGTCCCACTCTCTAAAGGCCTCCACCACCTCCGGCCGCGGCGGCATAGTCCGGGCCAGGTACATCGGCCGTGCTGAAACTGCAATAGCGAGGAGATGCGAGGCCATCTGGGGGTGGTCGAGCAGGGGGAGCCACGGCAATGGCGCCTGCAACGCGCGAAGCCGCTTCCGTAATCGGGCCCCCTCCCAATCCTCCTCCCCAATAGGCACGCCCACCACAGTGAGACCCTCCTCCTCCCGCTGCATCCCCAAAGGCAATGCCCGCTCCATATCCCCACCTCCACGCTCCCAAAACCTGCACTTGTGCGCCTGCACTTCCAGCCCCACCCACTCCAACCTCTCCCGCAGCACCCCAAAAGCCTCCAGAATCCTAGCCGCTGGTCCCAGGATGTAGGTATCGTCTGCATAGCTCAAGAAAAGTAGGTCCCTGAACTCTCTAGTCACCGTCCCCAGCACCTGCTGCTGCGTGAAAGCGAAAAGAAAAGGGCCGAGCGGGTCCCCCTGTCGCGATCCTCGTGCCGACTCAAGACTCTGTACGAAAGGGCCCGCTCGGAGGTACAGGTCGCTAGGTGTCCCATAGAAGACACGCAAGAATGGGATCATTCCTGAGAAAGGCGACTCCTTCAGCCCCTCGAACATCGCGTGGCGATGAAACGAATTGAAGGCGTTCGCGACATCTATCTGCAGCGCACACCAGTCGGGGTGAGTGGCCAGCGCTGACCGGAAAGAATGAGTAAGAATCTCCACCCCGGCCCTGGTGCCCACTCCCAGCTGGTTACACGGCAGAAAATAAGAAGCCATCACAGGGCGAAGCGAGATGCAGAGAGCTCGAGCGAGGATACGCGGAAGCACCTCCCCGATCGCCACCGGCCGGACGTCACCGTTGGGTTTGGAAAGCCCGACTAGGTTGGATGCGGCGAGCCAGGGCCGAGCTCGCTCGGGGACCTGTCCCGCCACCCATTGGTTGAACACTTCCAGCAGGTGGGAGAGGCAGGAAGGTTCCGTGAGGAAAGTGTCGCGCAGATGCTCTGTGACCCATCCCGATGGCCCTGCAGCTGAGGCGCGAGCAGCTGTGTGGATAGCTCTAGCCAGGATGTCGGTCGTGAGTGGAGGCCGCTGAGGAGCGTCGACAGTAAACTCACGAACCCACGGTGGTACCTCGCCACTGCTAGCTGGGTGCTTCCCTCGCAGCGACTGCACCATAGCCTCAGACGGTCGAGCCAACTCTCCTGCTGTGAGGCAAGCCAAACCACGGCTCCACTCTCCCACTTTACACCGAGATCGGCACCGTGACAGGCGGATGGCCTCCGGGTCCTGGTCAGAGCACGTGTAGGCAAGTGGGCGAACTGCTGGCCGTGCCGCCGCCATGGCAGCGTCGAACAACTCCCGCCACCTCCCCTCCCAGAAGGCCCCCAGCCGCTCTATGATCAGCGCCTTCTGACCTATGCCTGGCTTGGGAGGCACGGCTAGGATGAGGCGCGGAAACGCCAGGAGTAGGAGGGTAGCAGCTTCATCTCCCGGTCGGCTCTTCAGCCGCTTCAAGATGCAACAGAGTGCGTCTAAGACCCCGGACCGGGCCCGCTGCGGGATCCGGCGCACTGTCCTCCCTCCAACCGCCTCCACACAGAAAAATGCCTCCCACTCCCATGACTTAACCCCTGCCCACGCCTCGTCCCCAAATTCCCGCGGCGTCGGTCGCTCCTGTGTGTCGGTCTCCACCAGAGACGGGATCGAGCCAAGTGCCTGCGCGCGTCTCTCCGCCTCAGCCGCCCGGCATACCCTCATGTGGTTCGCAGCGGCCCCTCTCGTGGCGAACGTGTGGAAACACGTGTCACACGGGAAACGGGGGCATGGGGAAGGCGGACTGGGTGGTTCTCCGTCCGCCTCTGACTCCTCCGCAGTCGCCATGGGGGTATCAAACTCCAAAAGTCGGCACCACTCCTCCAACTGCTGTTCCCGGTCGTCCATCGATCCCCCCCCTGCCTGCTGCGTACCCTGGGGTGCCCCGGGCACCCCCGGCTGCCCTCCTGTCTGCTGCACTTCCTGGGGTGCCCCGGGCACCCCCGGCTGCCCCCCTGCCTGCTGCTCTCCCTGGGGTGCTCCGGCCACCCCCGGCTCCCCTCCTGTCTGCGGCGCTCCCTGGGGTGCCCCGGGCACCCTCGGCTCCCCTCCTGCCTGCTGCACTCCCTGGGGTGCCCCGGGCACCCTCGGCTCCCCTCCTGCCTGCTGCACTCCCTGGGGTGCCCCGGGCACCCTCGGCTCCCCTCCTGCCTGCTGCACTCCCTGGGGTGCCCCGGGCACCCTCGGCTCCCCTCCTGCCTGCTGCACTCCCTGGGGTGCCCCGGGCACCCTCGGCTCCCCTCCTGCCTGCTGCACTCCCTGGGGTGCCCCGGGCACCCTCGGCTCCCCTCCTGCCTGCTGCACTCCCTGGGGTGCCCCGGGCACCCTCGGCTCCCCTCCTGCCTGCTGCACTCCCTGGGGTGCCCCGGGCACCCTCGGCTCCCCTCCTGCCTGCTGCACTCCCTGGAGTGCCCCGGGCACCCTCGGCTCCCCTCCTGCCTGCTGCGCTCCCTGGGGTGCTCCGGGCACCTCCGGCTGCCCCCCTGCCTGCTGCGCTCCCTGGGGTGCTCCGGGCGCTCTATGGGGTCCCCCTGTCACCCCCGGCTGCCCCCCTGGCTGCTGCACTCCCCGGGGTGCCCTAGTCCTCTCCGCCCGACCACCGGTCTGCCACCCTCCCTGGGTTGCCTCTGTCGCCTCCGGCACCTCCCCGGCCTGCAGCACCCCCTGAGGCGCCCTTGTCGACCCCTGCTGACCCCCTGGCTGCTGCTCGCCCTGGGATGCTCCTTGCAACTTGGCTGCGTGTCGTCTCCCTCTTCGGCCCCGAGCTCGCGACCTTTTCGCTTGGCCTGCGCCGCCCGGGCTAGCGACCCCCTGCTGAACCCGCGCCTGTTGCTCTTGCAACCCACTCATCTGCTCTTCAAGTTGCATGCTTCTACGCTCTTGGGGCCGGTTCCTTTCTCGACACCCTTGCTGCTCCCCTTCTTGCGGCTGAGACTGATTCTCCGTTTGACACCCCTCCTGTACGCTTCCCTGCCGCTCTCCCCCCCCCTCCTCCTGTGGCTCCTCCATCTCCACCTCCAACACCTGCGGCCACTCAGCTTGCAGCCCAAGCTGTCTCTCGACCTGCTGCTCCGTTACCATTCCTATCTCTATCTCCATGTCCACTTCCGACTCCTGCTCCCCCCCAGCCTGCGGGTCTTCCTTCCCCTCTGCCGGCAGCTCTTGCTGCCTCGTTGCCTGCGGCTCCTGCTGCCCTCCAGCCTGCAGCTCTTGCTGCCTTCCAGCCGGCAGCTCCTTTTGCCCCCCCATCTCCATCACCATCACCGCCTCCGAAGCCTGCTGCCCCTCGACCTGCCGGTCCTGATCCCACCCAGCCTGCGACTCCTGCTGCCCCCCAGCCGGCCCCTCTTGCTGCCTCCCAGCCCGCAGCTCCTGCCGCCTCCAGGTCGGCCCCTCTTGCTGCCCTCCAGCCTGCAGCTCTTTCTGCAGCTCTTACAGAAAGTGATTTTGGAAGCTATACTGAGGCCCAGGGCCTCAGATTCACTTTTAGGGACGTTTAAGCATCAGGGTCCCTGTGAGAAAGGCTGGAAATCAGTGTTCCATTCGAAAAAAGGTCTGAATTTTCAGGGTGTACTAAAAGCAAACCCTGATTTTGACCCTCATGGTAACTCACGAAGTATGACTAATGCGAAATTCGAACCGGAAACCTCACCCTTCAATAGCGAATTCACAAACAACTGAGACAGTTCAGGCCGTCAACTTGCGGAGAAATAGTTTAAAAGTACCAATCTCGGATTCGGAATGTGCATTCAGTGTACACTTCGATAAAAGGCTGGAAAATCAGTCTCTCTAAAATTTGAACACTGGAAAATCAGTGTAGGTACAAAAATTTACCCTGAAAATCAGGAATTTCAGGGTTTTTTTCCTGATATCTGAGGGCCTGCTGAGGCCTCCTAGAACCCGCAACTCACACGGCTATGATTCAAGGAGTGCACTCGCTGAGCAGAAACTCCCTGTACAGACATTCTCCGTGCACCGATGTGCCCTTGCCGTTCATTCCACTCACCCCATCACTGCCCTGCACTCCACCTTTCAGTGGACCCCAGAACCCCCCCCTCCCCCTCCCCCTCCCCCTGCCCCACCCTCTGAGAGTGCCCTTGCCTGCTGCAGGACTGAAGTCGGCCCCACCAGGCCCACCCATGGCGGCCAGGTCCACACACGACTGCACTCGCTGGCAGCTCATCATGCCCACTCCACCCGGTAACACACCGCGATCTGCATGACCCGCCGCCCCAGCACTAGCAGCAGCAGGCAGTGCGGCGGCACCACTGCTTGCATCGCCCCCCACCGCCCCTCGCCCCTGCTGCCGTCCACCTGACTGGGGCGAGACACCCAGGGCCAAGGGGCTCTTCCTTTGGGCAATGGGCAACTGCCACGTCATCCCCCCACCGCCCACACTGGCACGGGCGTTGAGTCGCCGTGCCCACCCACCAGCGTTGTCGCTGTGTGTGCTGGCAGAGGGCGAGCGCGGAGACAGTGGCCCTCTCACGGCCAGTGGGGCTGCACTGCGGGCACCCATGGCACCCACCACATCACCATCCGCACCGGGACTCGCCATGCCCTCCTCCTCGCCCTTGCCCTCGCCTTCCTCCCCACCTGTCCTCAGCAGCCCCAGGCGCCTGGCCAAGCGGAAGCTTCCGCGCAGGCTGCCTCCGGGGCTGGGCGCGGCTGCTGCTGCGGGGCTGGGCGCGTCACTGGCGGGCATCATGGTGAAGAAGCGCCGTGACCCGTGCTCGCTGCCCCCCGCCCCGCCCTCCTTCCCTGCCCCGCCACTCCCCAACAAGCCAAAGAAGCGCCGTGACCCGTGCTGGCTGCTGCTGCCCTCCTGCTGCTCGCCGTCCCTCGCCCTCATGGCACTCAAGAACCGCCGCGACCCGTGAAGGCTGCCGCCATGCACACTGCCACCACCCTCTCCTCCCTTCTCCCCCTCGCCTGACCTCATAAGCCCAAAGAACCGCCGCGACCCATGATGGCTGCCCCCGCCCTCCACACTCTGGCCATCGCCCTCCGGACTGACCGCCTTCCCCTTCCCCTTCCCCACCCTCCTCCCTCCTCCACGCACAGCACCCCATGTAGCAGCAGCAGCATGGGGCGCGGCGTGGTGGTGAGGGGGGTGGGGGTGGGGGTGGTGGTCGGGGTGGTGGTGCAGGCGGTGCATGTCGTGGTGGCGAGTGACCAGAGCAGAGAAGTCAACCAGGTCAAACAAAGGCACGGGGGGGATGGCAGCGGAGGAGGTTGCGGGAGGCAGGCCCGAGGGTTGATGGTTAAGGGAGGTGCTCGTTGCTCCCTGCTGCTGCTGCTCCTGGCGCTGCTTCCCCAGCGCAGCAGCGATTCCAGAGCCACCTCGCACGCGCTCGTCGCTCTCCACTCCCGCCATGACATGCACTGTGCTGTGCGGAACCACGTGCTGCTGGGCCATGACAATGCTGTACACGGCCATGAGCTGCACTGACAACTGCTGGTGGCCCAGCGCGTCTAGGCTTGCTAGCAGCGCTGACAAAGACAGCATGGCCGAATGGGGGTACTGCTGCTGACCCCCGTAATCGCTCCGCACCTCCACAGTCCCACCTGCTTCGCTCACAGCCTCTAGTGACGTGCCCGGTGCTGACGTGGCAGTCGCCAGGTGGCGCACGAGCTGGCGGAACTCTGACTCGCTGAGCTCCAGTGACAGCAGGGCAACGCACGCGCGCTGAAGCTTCCTGGTAGCTGCGTACAGGCGGAAGCCTCGCAGCGACCCCTCCAGCTGCACGCTTCCCCGTACACGCCCCTCTGCTGCCGCGCCCGCCCCTCCCTGCACCTGTCCGTTCCGTAACACCCCCTCTTCCTCTTGCTCCACCTGTCTCCCCGCCACCCGCCCTTCCCTCTCCCCTCTCTCATCGTCCCTCTCCCTGTCCTTCTCTCCTGTCTTCCCTGTCCCCTCGTCCCGAGTTTCTGATGTGGCCCCTGTCGTTCTCTCCTTCACACTCGCCTGCCCTGCGCCCGCCTCGAGCGCTGCACCTGGGTTGTGTGCACGGGCCTGGGAAGCACCAGTCGCCACCATAACGTGTCCACTGCCGTCCCCTGCAACGCCTACAGCCCCTGCATCGCCCTCGCCACCACCCGCTGCAGTGCCGCCCAGCCACGGGTGCAGCAGCGCCTGGGCGGCTGTAGGGCGCTTGCAGGGGTCGGGCTCCAACACAGCTTGCAAGAATGACTGCGCTGCTGGCGAGGTTTCCGGGGGTAATGTTGGAACTATCCCCTTCTGCTCAGGGGTGGATTGGGAAAAAAATGGAGGAAGTGGGTAGTTTTTGAGGTGCTTAATGCAGCAATGAAGGTGCGGCGAAGTGTGAAGGTGCTTGCTTGCGTCAAAATCCCCAGTAAACAAAAACAATGAGAAGGAGAGAACCAGCACACGCAGTGCTTGTGAAGCTTTATGGGCTCGAGTAGTGGGTTCTGCCGACCAGCAGGCCCAGCATCCGTCACACACATATCTCTATGCACGCTCACATGCACATGCAGATTCACACGCACATGCGCATGCACATGAAACATGCATAATACATGCCTGTGTGCACAAGACCCCCTCTCAGCCAATACACCCCACCTGCCTACCAACCGCCCCACATGCCAAGCTCCTCAGTGCCCCTCCCCTGCGCGCCCCTCACCTGCATGGCCTGCCATGTGGCATTGCTGTGCACGGTGGCGCGCGTGAGGCCACTGGGGGGCGGCCCTGTGAGCAGCACAGCCACCACAGCCCCCGCACTCCACACGTCTGCCTGCGCGCCGTACGCATGGCGCCACACCTCAGGTGCCGCGTAGAACGCCGTGCCCATGAAGTCGCGCAGCACCACCCTGTCCTCCCCGCCCTGCACTGCCTCGCCCCCACTGCTGCCGCTGGTGGGGGCGGGCGCGGGAGCGGGGTGGAAGAGCGCAGCGCTGCCGAAGTCCACGAGCTTGATGGTGAGCGCGTGCACATCCGACAGTAGTATGTTCTCCGGCTTCTGACAGGCGGAGGGGGTGGAGAGGACGGGACCGCAGGGGAGGGAACGTGCAGCGAGGGTAGGTGGTGTGAGCAGCAGTGGGGAGGGGCAGAAGCGTGGGGCTGACCCGCAAGTGCGATTGCATGACCGCCCCTCCGCCCCGCCATAGGCACATGGCCCACCGCACATGGCCCACCGCACATGGCCCACCGCACATGGCCCACCGCACATGGCCCACCGCACATGGCCCACCGCACATGGCCCACCGCACATGGCCCACCGCACATGGCCCACCGCACATGGCCCACCGCACATGGCCCACCGCACATGGCCCACCGCACATGGCCCACCGCACATGGCCCACCGCACATGGCCCACCGCACATGGCCCACCGCACATGGCCCACCGCACATGGCCCACCGCACATGGCCCACCGCACATGGCCCACCGCACATGGCCCACCGCACATGGCCCACCGCACATGGCCCACCGCACATGGCCCACCGCACATGGCCCACCGCACATGGCCCACCGCACATGGCCCACCGCACATGGCCCACCGCACATGGCCCACCGCACATGGCCCACCGCACATGGCCCACCGCACATGGCCCACCGCACCACACTTCCTTCCCCCCCTCGTCTCCATTTCAGCCTGTCATCCACTGAATCCACCACCCGTGATTTTAGCATGGCAGCAAGCAAGATACCCCCAGCCCAGATGTCCAGGTGCCCACTCGCCCCATTCCCTCATGCATGACACGACACGACACTGAAGCCCATGCCCACCCAGCACGCCCCCCTGCAACGCGCTCACCAGGTCGCGGTGGGTGACGCCCCGCGCATGGCACAGCGCCACTGCCTGCAGCAGCTGCCGCGCTGATGGGTGGGGGGAGGGGTGGGGAAGGGGACAAAGGGGCATGAGGCGGCTGAGGGTTATGGGAGAGTACGGCGGAACGGGGGAGGTTAGGGAGGATGGGGGAGAGGAAAAAGGGAAATTGAAGGACGAACGCGTAGCTCCAATGAGAGAGTGGCTGTGCTTGGCATTATCAATCGCGCCCATGAACCTATGTGCATGGCATGCTCTCATGTGCTTCCCCCACGCACCGATGTGAGCAGCATCAGCCTCGGTGAAGGAGGCGCGCGCTGCGAGCGCCATGAAGAGGTCTCCGCCCTGGGCCTTGTCCGTCACTATGTGCAGGTGGCGGCTGTCCTCGTGCGTGGCCAGGAGGCGGATGATGGGCGGCGCCACTGGTGCTGGTGCTGCCCACAGCTGCACAAGGGGGCGACGAGTTGGGCACCGCAAGGGAGGAAGATGGGTGTGGGGGGAGAGAGGTGTGAGAGGGAAGGATGAGGGAGGAGATGAGGGGCAGGTGAGGGGGCGTGAAATTGCATGGCAGTGGTGGGGAAGGAGGTTGCTGTTGAGAGGCGAGTGGCACTTGGAATGGGAGGGCGGCAGTGGGTGAGGCAGCACACCAGCAACGCAAGGAGATGGCAGAAGGGACAGTGGATGGCCGGAGCGCGAGGCGGAGAGAGGGATGAGGTGAGATGACATGGGGAAGGGCGGAGGCTCACCCGCTGCAGGGCCTCGATCTCGATGGTCTGACGGCGCCATGGCATGGCATCATGCAGGTGCGGCGCAGGTACGAGGGGGAGGAAGGGCGACAGGAAGGGGAGAACCGGAAGGAATGCGTTGCTTAGGGAGGTGGAAGACGACAGGGGGCAGAGGGAGAGGCAAGGGTCAGCAATGAAAGGAGGAACTGCTGCGTGCACGAGGCAGGTGCGGGTGTGATGGGTGTGATGGGTGAGGCGCCGGTGAGGCGCAGGTGAGGCACAGGTGAGGCGCAAATAGAAGGGGGGGAGGCACAGGGAAGAAGAGGGGAGCACAGAAGGGATAGAAAGACAAAATGAGTTGTTTGGGCAGCGGGGAGGAGTTAAGGATTTGAGGGAGCAGCGATGAAGTGAAGAGCACATGTGAAAGGAGCACGTGTGAAAGGAGCACGTGTGTGTGCAGCAAGCAGACACGGGCACGTGCTGGTGCCGTGGGTGCCATGGGCGGGAGGGGAGCAGCACTGACGCGGCTGATGTAGGCAGGGCGTGCATTGAGAACCTTCTTGGAACACGCCTTCACCGCCACCACCGCCCCCGTTGCCCGCTCCACTGCCTCCCTGCTCCCCCGCACACACACATGGGTGCGTGGTGATGGACCAGGGGCGAGACGCGCAAGGGGCGGGGGGCAAGTGAAACGGGAAGGGGAGAGGGAGGGTGAGGAGGGGCGAAAGGGAAGGAAGGTTTTCGTGAAAGCAGGGAAATCGACGACGGGCACAGGGCAGGTGGGGAGAAAAGCAGCGGCGGGGGAAAATGGGGGACGGGGGTGTGCAGGCCGGGGGTTGGGGAAAGCAGAGGCGGGGGTGAAATGCAGTGGAGCAAGCGGGGCGCACACCTGACGGAGGCCATGCGGCCGCACCCCAGAGTGTTGCCCAGCACCTTGTAGTGAGCTTCCAGGGAACCTTCCGGGCCCACCTTGGTCGCTGACGTCAGCATGGGGTCCTTGACGTGCTTGTGAGGGGGAAGCGATGCTGACGTGGCGGCATGGAGTGATGACGAGGACGGCTCCACTGCCGTGCTGGACAGGCAGCAACCCATGGCGATTGGCGGCAGCTGTGACAATAGCGGGGGGCCGGGTGGCGCGGGAGGAGTGTCGCGGCGTTCACCAACAGGGTCGCTGCTTGGCGCTAGCACGCTGCGCTGAGCGCTCCCGGCGTGCGCAGACGCGGGCGGAGGTGGCCACTTGGACGATGACCCGCGCCGCTCGCATTCATGCCGCGCTGCTTGCCCTCACAGCGGCGGCGCGACGCGCGGGCGTGCGCACGGCGCTCTTACGACCGGCGCGCTTGGGTCGGGGATGGCGAGCGGCGAGACCCGCTGCGAGTGTGTGCGAACTGAAAGCTGTCGCCTTTTCAGCTGACTCAAAATCCTGTGCGCAGAACGCGGCGAGCTGTCGCCACGAGCGCGTCTTTACGCGCCGAGCGCGCCGCTGGAACGACAAGACGCTCTGCCAGTGAGGGCTTTTGTCGCCCGCATTCCCCGCTGCTTCGGTGTCAGTCGACTGGGCGTCACTCGCTTTGTGCCAGCAGGAGTGGCGAGGTCAGGTAGCGACTATTGCATTGCGATGCTGCTGATAGCACTGCTCCGCAGGAAGCGGGATGTGATATGAGCGCGAGAGTGAGTGACTGCATGGGCGTCAGCGCTGTAGTACTTGGAACAGGCGCGCCGTGGCACAACAATAGAAATATCAACTCGTGTATTTGCGATGGCGCGTTTCAAAAACAGTTGTGCGGCGGTGGGGGAAATCGTGACGTGCGGGAGTCGACGTGGCACGATTCCGTTGAGTCGGAACCACGTGCGGCTGACTCGAAATGTTTGCGCGAATCGAGCCCAGCCATGCGAGGTGCCGTCCGATATTTTAGTTACACAAGTTGGTCGAACTGTAGCTAAGTGGAGAGGTGTAGTGACGGCAAAACGATGTACTTCTGTAACGAGCCCAGCGAAACACGACGACAAGAGCTCGACGAAATCAGTTCGCTCTTAGCAGTAGCACCGGTTACGTCTCATGAATTCGCATGAGCGAGTAGCACCCAGACCCCACCAAAACAAACCTTTTTTTTTTCGAGCACACGTCGTAGTCTCTCGACGAAGTGCAATAGAAAAGCCACTCTTGAGAGGGTGCAGGGCAGCGCGTCGCAACTGCGATGCTCTGAGCCATCGCTAATTTATTCACGCTGCTCTCCGTCCGTTTTCAGTCCTCGTTTTTGCCTCGCCCTGCACGGTGTTGTTATGCTTGTTATGACACACTGACAGCGCCACTATCGCCGTCGCTCTCGCCGTCGCTCTCGCCGTCGCGATCGCCCTTCAGCGGTCGCCGCCATGCTAAAGGACAAGCGCGCCGCCTTCCTGCGGCAGCAGGAGCGCGTGCAGGCGCGCACCGTCGTCGACCATGCCGCCGCCACAGCCGCCAGGCGCCAAGCCGCCCCTTCCTCCGCCGTCGCTGCGCCGGCGAGCACCGCTGGCGCGGGGGAAGTTGCGGGGAGCGGAAAGGGCATCGCGGTGGGGTTTCAGGGGCTGCAGGCGGAGAACTGGCTGGCGGACGCGGGGAAGTACGAGGCGGTGCTGCGCGTGCGACAGCTGCCGCTGGGGCAGAAGATCAAGAAGGTCATCGACCTGCTCTTCCGGGTCAGTGCGCCGCCCCCGCTGCTGCCGCTGTCAGTGCGCAAGCAGTTGTCAGCGCGCAAGCAGGGAGGGTGGGCAGGCCCGGCATGGTGGAACTAGCGCCACGCCCTTTCTGCTTGCACTTAATCCCCATCCCCGCCCTACCCTCCCCTCACCACCCTTCCCTCCCCTCCCCTCACCATCCTCCCCTCCCCTCCCCTCGCCAACCTTCCCTCGATTCCCCTCTCCTCGCCGTCTCTCCCCTCCGCTCCAATCCCCGCCCTCCCTTCCCCTCACTCCCCTCGCTCCCCGCCCTTCCCAAGCTCGTCGCCCCGCACCATGCGATGGACAGTTCAATCCTCTCTGAAACACCAGTGACTCGCTGCATCCTCTCTCCCTGCCGTGCCCTTCCCCTCCCACCCAGCCCAACCCCCCACCTCCCCCTCACTCCCGTCCATGCCCTGCCGTCCCCCTGCCGCGTGCCCTGCCCTCCCCCCCCCATGCGGTGGCAACAGGAGAGGCAGGGGCTGACAGCGGAGCAGGTGGAGGCGGTGACGATGGTGGACCTCACCACCAGCCGCGAGCTGCAGGCCAGCCTGCGCGCCAACCCCAAGGTCACTGTGCACGGCAACACCTACATCTACAAGGTGCCACCCCCTGCTGCCCCACGCCGCTGCTTCTTCCTTTCTTCATTTTTTTCTCCTCCCGTCCCCCCGGTTTCTTTGTTCACCTTACTGTTGTTTTCAAATTGGAAAACTTTTGTGTCACGTCTCTGCTGTCGTCTCTTACATCCCTCGCTGTAGCATCCACCTTGTTGCTCCCTCTGCCATCCACCGTCGCCCGACTGTGCCCATCCGACCGTCCCCCAACCCTTCCACGCCTCCCTCATCCCCACCCACTTTCTGTCTTCCTCTGCCTCCTCCCGCGCCTCTTCCTCGCTCTCCTTACCCACCAAACGGACGGCACATGCGGCAGGCGAAGCATGATCTGGCAGGGCGGGACGACCTGCTGAGGCTGATCCGCGAGCACAAGGATGGCATCCCCATGGCGGACGTGCGTGACGCCTACAGCGGCGTGGCGCAGCACGTGCAGGAGCTGCGGGCGGCGGGGCAGGCGTGGGTGCTGTTCAACGCGGACAGCGGCGACGAGGTGCTGTTCCCCAACGACCCGCGCATCGCCATCAAGGTGGACGCCGACATCCGCGCTCTCTTCCGCCGCATCGACCTGCCGCGCGACCTCACGGACCTGGAGAAGGAGCTGCAGCGCTGCGGCCAGACCCCCGCCATGCCCGCCGTGCGCCGCCTGCAGGCGCTCGAGGGCGCCATGACCGCCCAGGTGAGGGGGGAGAGAGGGGAAAGGGGGATGTGGGGGGTTGGGGGGTGTTGGTTGGGTGGTGCGTGGAGAGGGTTGGTGTGATGTGAGGCTGTGTGGACGTGCAGGCATGAGGCAGTAGCATGCCGTGCTTGCTGTGCCCGCAGGCCTTGCAGTGTGGCTGGCCGCGATGGTGAAGTGGGAGTTGGTTGAGGTGATGGGAGGAGGGAGCAGGGAAGTTGGGGGAATGTGGCATGGGAGATCTGCTGTCTAGAGCACTGGCTGAACGTAGTGCTGGTGTGGGGGTTTTGCATGCGTTGGCTGTGCAAGTGAGAAGCTTCCTCCATGTCACTCCGCTTGTTTCCGCCCTTCCAGACCCAAAAGCCCAAGGCGAAGAGGAAGCGGGAGTCGAAGCGCACCAAGTACACCAACAACCATCTGCCAGAACTCTTTGCTAACACACCCATGTGATCTCTCTTGCTCTCTTCCGTTGGCCTCATCGTATTGAAGCTTACTCTACTAGCCCAAAGGCTTCATGGCGGGCCATGGTGTAGGCATTAGTTATGGCACCTACGGTATCTGAGTGTTCCTAATCCAAGTGTTCCTCCCTTGTACATATCTAAAGGAACTGTCTTCTATTATATTCATTTTTGTAGTTGAGGTTATGTTAGCTTTGTGATTGGAATTGTCCACTCCTTGTCTGCTAACGCACACAAAATCTTCCGCAATCAGCGAAATGTAACATGCCATTCTTCGCCCGTTACCCTACACTTTCGCCACTTAGTATCTCACTGACACACCTGTCGCCTCGCCTTCGAGGGCTTTCCTGACAGGCGGGAACGATCTGCCACATGCCAACATGCATCGCACAGGTTTTCGCGGGCTAAGTTGGTGGTATGCCACGCCCTTGGTGCCGTTTTCAACCGTCCATGCCTGTGCCCGATTTCAGGGTTGCATATGCCATGTCCCTCCCATTCCCCACAAAGCTTCATTCATGTGTGGGTCACCTTCAAATCTGCGATTGTTGGCATAGCCTTTCTCCTGCTCCTCAGTCCCGCTTCCCAACAAAATTGGTTTCCATTTGTGTCCCACTGCGAATCCGTAGTCACCTCACCGATATCGTAGACACAACTTTAGGGTGTTTGACCAGGAATCTAGATCTCGAAGTGCTTAGCTCGGAAAATGGTGAGCTACATTTACTTGCCGTTTCGCCGCAGTAGTCCTTCAGGAGCATCTCTGCAGAATCTGAATGTTCTGTCATGTCCCCCGTATATGCAGGCTCTCCCTGGTCAGACAACACCTGAAGGTTGCCCCAGCTTCAAGCTGATTCTTGTCGGTGATGGCGGTACAGGTACGCGTCTCTTTTTACACAGTTTATTTATGCGAAGTCTAGGCACGAGCGTTAATTCGTTTTTTTTTTACTTTCCTTCTGTCTTTCTTTTCCGATTGTTTCAGGAAAGACGACCTTTGTGAAGCGTCACTTAACGGGTGAATTTGAGAAGCGCTATGAACGTAAGTTGAAGGTTGTCATGGATTCGGATTTTGCGTTACTGTCTGGATCTCATATCAGCGTTAACAGTCACACCGTTGTTCATGCCGCAGCCACTATCGGTGTGGAAGTCCACCCCCTTGATTTCTACACCAACTGCGGTCGGATTCGCTTCTACTGCTGGGACACAGCAGGTCAAGAGAAGTTCGGCGGTCTTCGTGACGGTTACTAGTAAGCTCTTCCACGATTGTCGACACCTTTCTCCCCTGTTTAAGTCTGCTACGCTAGTTCACTCCACCGAAGTTCGTTGTCACCGTGTAGTCCATAGCATAGTGTTGAACGAGCAGGAATCGGGTCGGTTGTAGCTTGGGAGCAGATCGGTGCGATTGTTATGTCGGGGTGTTGATTTTTGGCAGTACGGTCAAGCTTTAGAAGCTAGTAGAGCGAGTGCGGAGAATGAGCCGATCGGGATAACACATTATAGTACTCAACTGCTCGTGCGTTGACGTAGCCCGTCTCGTTGCGCTCCTCCCTTTTTTCCGGCCATTTTCAGTCGAAAGGCGACCTCAAGCTGACCCTTTTATACTTTCCTTCGCATTTCAGTATCCACGGTCAATGTGCGATCATCATGTTTGACGTGACATCGCGGCTGACATACAAGAACGTCCCTACATGGCACAGAGATCTGTGCAGGTAAGCTCGGAGCTTGTTGGTCGCGCTACGAACGAAAGAAACATTGAAGACACGCTGCTTACTTTTTTTTCCCATACCTCTTTCCCAGGGTGTGCGAAAACATCCCCATCGTTCTCTGTGGAAACAAGGTTGACGTGAAGAACCGTCAGGTGAAAGCCAAGCAGGTCACTTTCCATCGCAAGAAGAATCTGCAGTACTACGAGATTTCTGCCAAGAGCAACTACAACTTCGAGAAGCCGTACTTGTACCTTGCCAGGAAGCTTGCTGGGTAAGTTAATCAATTGTTTTTACTATTTAAAGTAGTGCGCTTCCTGCTTACTCCTGCTTACTTACTCCTGCTTTTCTGCTTTCAGGGATCCTAATCTTCACTTCGTGGAGTCGCCTGCCCTTGCACCACCTGAGGTCGCGATCGACCTGGAACAGCAGGCCAAGTAAGTCCAGTACAATGTCAATTACGAAGAGCAACAATTGTGAAAGTCGATCATTCATTTCCTGCGTATTTTGTATTCTGTGCAGGTACGAGCAAGAGCTTGCCGCCGCTGCTGCTCAGCCACTTCCAGATGAGGATGATGACTTGGTGGAGTAAACGGTTGGCTGGACGTAATCCGCACGGTCTGTCCGTCAATTAGCTGCAATCATACAAATCTTCATGTATGTTTGCATTGATTTAGGCGATCCATACAAGCTGCCCATAGCTTATCCCGTATTTGTAGTGTCACCAAATTCTATAGCCTGCTGTAGTTAGTTCCCAGATTATTCGTGTTACCATTTCAAACACATCTCTGGCCAGTGGGTACCCACCTCACACCTGTTCTGAGGAAATTGGAACAACATGGAGATTGTATACTCATCATAGCAATTTATGTTTTGGAAGAAGCTATTTCAGTGTGCAAACCAGACTAGCGAATATCAGATTTGCCCTCGGAATTGGCCTGAGCCAAAACACACCGCGAGCGCAATGATGAGCCAGAAAATCAAATCACCACAGGACTATTGTATATTCAGTCTCTATTAGACGGCAAGATTGCGAACCCGTTGCCTTAATTCCTCGAGCTGCTGAGTGGACGTCTGCAGCTGTGATTGCAGGGCATCCACGCGCACAAGCTCATCATCCACAGCGCGGCGGTATGGCGCAAGCTCGGCGCGGATGCGTGTCTCGAGGTCAGCCAGGCGGCTCTGCAGCTCGCCCTCCAGCCCCTCCTCCAGGCGCTTGATCAGCCCCGCTGCTCGCTGCCTTATCTTGCCCTTCACCTTCTCCCGCCGCTGCGGGAAGGTGAGCACGTTCAGGGAGCTGTACGCATGCAGGTGGGGTGGGGGGAGGATGGGCGCAATGTGAACGGAGTGCCGGTTGTGTTGGTGGAAGAGCACATGGGGCTTGACCACGGCAATGGGCAGCTCACACTCATCAGCTAGGCACACCCTCCTGAGGCTGCTTCGAGGCCAACCACACAATGCAAGCCCCACCCTGTTGCTACTTGAGTGAGTGCAGGGCAGGGAGTGCAAGGAGGATGAAGGGTGCTCACCCGCCAGCAGTGCAGACGGTGAGGGCGAGCAGGTCCTCCAGTGACGACTGCAGCACGGCTGTGAGCACCGACGCCGACACCCCTGCCACGCCCAGCCCTGTCACCGTGCTCACCACCTGTGCCATGCCATGACCCGTGTTGTGGTCGTGCCGCACGCAGGAGGTGAAGACAGGATGGCATGGGGAAGTGAAAATGTGGTACCGTAACAGGGAAGGGGAGAGAATTGCAAGGCACGGCAGCAAAAGGTAAAGCTATGGAACGAATAGGATGGTAATAGAGGAGAGAGGAGGTGGGGCATCAAGTGGTCGAGAGTCGAGAGAGATAAAGGGGGTGCGGGCATGGTTGAGAGGGATTAGTGGTAAAGCGGGCGAAGAGAGATCGCGGACTAGTGGAAGGTGGATTGATGCGAGGACGAGGCGGGTCATGCAAGATCACGACAAGGGTTGCCATTCTTCGACCATTTCCCCCACACATTCACCAGTTTCCCCTGCGTCCAACTCTCTCCTCACTCACTCATTCTCTCCTCCCACACACTCCTCATCTCACCGACTCCCGCATTTCTTCCTCCAGCAGCAGGGCAGCAGCGCGCGGGCTGAACCCCTCCAGAATGCCAACCGTCTCGGGGATCCTCCCCTCCTCGCCCTCCCCCTCGCCCTCCTCGTCGCTGCCTGGCGGCAGGGAGGCGGGTGGCACGTCAGGCCAGCGGGTGCGGGCGAAGTCGCGGTAGCTGGCGAGCTGGCGGGCGTTGTTGGAGCGCAGCCACACGTGGTGCTCCACCAGCGCTCTCTGTGCCATGTGTGGTAGGGGGTGCGTGTGGCGTGGACGGATAGGTGCGGCACGGCAATCCATGGGCGCAAGGGAGGACAGGGAAGAGGGGGTTGTGGTGATGAGGTTTTTGGATGGGGTGAAGGTCGGGGAAGAACTGTAGTTGTATCGATGAGTCATGGCATGTCAAGTATGGGAGTGAACGCATTGGACAAGCAGGTAGCCAGGAGCCTGGTTCTGTTGTCAATACACACCCCAACTGAACAGGGTACCATGCAGGCCAGGCATGTCAGGCACGCCAGGCATGGCAGGCATGAGAGCAGGGCAGTGAGCATGTGGCAGCAGCACTCACGCGCACGTCAGCCACGACGGTGCCCACGATCTGAGTCTGGAAGCTCTTGCTCACAGGCAGCATGCCGCCACTGCCACTCGCCCCATCACCTCCGCCCCCGCCACCCCCTCCGGGCGGCGAGAACAGGTACTGCAGCATGACGTCAGCATTGCCCAGGCGCAGCGTGGCCTCCACAAACTCCTCCGCCCTGCCTGCCGCCTCCCGCACGAGCGCGGCCACGCGGGCGCGCTGCAGCAGCGAGTCCGTGCGCATGGCGGCGCCGTACCCCTCCATCTGCGCCTCCACCGCTGCCAGTGCCTCGTCGTCCCGCGCTGCCGCCTGCGCCTGCGCCGCCAGCTGCGCCTCGGCGCCCGCCAGCAGCGCCGACGCCACTCCCAGCGGCGTGTCCAGCTTCAGCCGTAGCCGCTCTGCCCCGGCGTCCGAGGAACCTTCCAGGAACTGCTGGATGAAGATCTCGAGGGCGGCGAAGCCTGAGGCCTGGTAGGAGGGGTCGTTGCGCAGGCGGGCGGCTGCTGCCTGGGCCGCGGGGTCGCGTGGCGGGAGGGCGGCAGCGGAGGAGGAGGAGGCGAGGGCGGGCGAGGGCGCGGGGGGGAAGGGGTAGGGCGCGTTATGGAGGAGCTTGGCGGCGAGGGCGGGGCGCGAGGCGAGGGGGAAGCAGAGCACGGTGTCGACGGCCAGCAGGCGCTTGACGTTGGCCGTCACGAACTCCTGCACCTCGCGCACGTCGGCTGGCGAGGAGAGCGAGTCCACCTTGTTGAGCACAAACACCACCTTCTTGCCCCACTGCCGGATGTACCGCAGGAATGACACCTGGTGTGTGGAGGGGGTGACGCAGCGAGGGAGTGAGGCAAAGAGGTAGAGATACGGAGGGATGTTGTGGAGGGCCAAGGAAGGGTTGCAGGGATGCATGGGTGGGTGGGACGAGGGTAAGAGAGCAGGAGAGCAAGAGGGCAAGAGGGCAGACCTCTGATTCGGTGAGGGGGCGGTCAGCGGAGAGCACAAAGAGCACGAGGTCAGCCTGGGGCACGAACTCCTCTGTGAGGCGCTGCTGCCGCTCCAAGATGACGTTGGTGCCGGGCGTGTCCACCACGTTCATCTGCTCGCATGCCGTGCCCATGGAAAGGAAAGATGGACGGACGGGAGGGGGTTGAAGAGACGACACATGAGAGGCTATGAAGAGCAATGAGGGGAAGCAAGAGTGGATGTTTGAGATTCAGCCAGCAGCCATGAATGGCAGGCTGTGCAGTTGCCAGCAGCGACGGGTTCAGTGCACACCTGTTTGAGGAGGTCAGCAGGCAGGAAGCGGATCATGTGGCCGTCGGGGTGGCGCTGCTCCTCCACCGCCATGCGCCCCGCCACCGCCCTCGCTGCTGCCCTCCCCGCCACCGCCCCCCTCTGCGACCCCGCTGCTGCCGCCGACAGCGCTGCACTGGAGGCGGCCTGGGCGGCACGTGCGCGCAGCTGGGAGGCGGGCGAGGAGTCGAGGTGGCGCAGCAGCGTGATCTCGTTGGTGGTGGGCACCACGCCCACCTTGAGAAACGCGTCCCCCAGCAGCGCGTTCACCAGTGATGACTTGCCCGAGTTGAACTCGCCCTGCCCGCTTGCACATGGTGCGTGTGTGGCGAGGGGGAGAGGGAGAAGGGGTGGCAGAGCGAGGACTGTGAGCGGCGAGGGCAGGAGTTGTTGTGAGTGAAGCGAGACGAGGGGCTGGGTGAGACAGCAATGCGCGGAGAAAGTGGACTTGCATGCAATGCACTGGCTCTAGAGGTTCAGCATGGCCAGTGTTGGTGAGAACACGCGTGTGATGATGAAGGGGAACTGAATGGATGATGATCTCATGGGTGAGCACCGAGTGCATGGCGGCACGGAGGAGCACTGACCACGACAACGACGAGGAATGGTTCCCCCAGGCGCGCGAGTGAGTCCTCCAACAGCTGTATCTCCGCCATCTGATGGCGTGCCACGCCACGCCATGCCATGCCACGCCATGCCATGCCACGCCATGCCATGCCATGCCATGCCATGCCACGCCATGCCACGCCATGCCATGCCATGCCATGCCATGCCGTGCCATGCCGTGCCATGCCATGCCATGCCATGCCATGCCATGCCATGCCGTGCCATGCACACACAGGAGACAGCATGGAGCCATTGTAGGCACGGAGTCATGTACGCATGGAGACACAGGGGCATGCAGGCACAGGGGCATGCAGGCACAGGGGCATGCAGGTGCATGCAGACATGTTGGGAAACCAAAAGGGCCAAGAAATAAACGTGGGATGGGGGGGTGACACATGTGCCATGGTGCTCACATCGGGGCAAGCAGCTCACATGTGCCATGGTGCTCACATCGGGGCAAGCAGCTCACATCGGGGCAAGCAACTCACATCGGGGCAAGCAGCTCACATGGGGGCAAGCAACTCACATCGGGGCAAGCAGTACGGAGCAGGGCGAGCAGCGAGGTGAGCAGCTTCCTCTCAGCCTTCATGATGCGCCGCCCCTCCACGTCCAGCAACCCCCGCCCCTCCCTGCCCTCCCCTTCCTCCTCCACTTCCTCCTCCTTCACCTCCTCCCCCTCCCCTGCCCCCTGCACGCGCACATCCTCCCCCGCCACAGCGCTGGCAGCAGCGGGCCCCGGAGGCCCTCCCACGCCAGACAGCACCTGCTCCACCTCCTCCCTCCCCTCCTCCTCGTCCCCACGCCCGCTGCCCTCCTCCCCAGCTGTACCTCCCACTCCCATGCCCACTTCCTCCCCCTCCTCCTCATTCTCCCCCTCACTCTCCGTCTCACTCTCCCCCCCCGCGCCTTCCCCCATGCCCTTGGTGACCCACCGTGCATCCGCCATGGCGCCCACCACGCGCCCCACCGCTGCCCGCATCGCCCTGCTCTCCCCGCCACCTCCCACACCCCCTACTTCCCCTGCTCCTGCTCCTTCCGCTCCCTCGGCTGCTTCAGCTGGTTCTGCCGCTTCCGCCTGCAGCAGCGAGAAGAGTGAGACGGCCACGCCAGCAGCGCCGCTGCCCATGACGCCGCGCACCCACTGCACGCCCTCCCCCCCTGCCCACGCGCTCCCCTCCCCCCGCTGCACCAGCACAGGGATGCTCACCTGCCGCGCCCTCACCTGCGCCACCGCCGCCGCATCAGCGGAGGCTGCACTACTGGTAGCGCCCACTACTGGCACGGCAGCGGAGGGCGCGAGGAGAATGAGGTCGGCGCCGTCAGCGGTGGTGGCGGTGACTGCGGCGGCCACGGACGCCACTCGGCGCGCCACGAGTGGCAGCAGCGGGCCCGACGCCGCACTCTCCATCATGCGCCGCGCCGCCACTGCTGGTAGGCCTGGGGGATGGGCGCACGCATGGGGCGAGGCGAGGGGCCAAGGGGCAGAGGGGCGCGAGCACGGAGAGAAGCGGGGAGGCAGAGGGTAGAGGAGGGGAGTGGCAGAGATAGGCGTGAGAGGACGGAGGGTGAAGGGACGGCGAGAGGTGTGGCGGGATGCCACATAGGCAGCGGGTTTCAGAAGAAGGGAGAGCGATGGGGGCGGATGAAGGGCTGTGCCCAAGAGAGGCGAGGGCTGTGATCGAGCATGGGTGCAGCATGTGTGAGGATGGGTGCAGCACGTGAGAATGGGTGCAGCATGTGAGGATGGGTGCAGCACGTGAGAATGGGTGCAGCATGTGAGAATGGGTGCGGCATGTGAGCATGGGTGCGGCATGTGAGCATGGGTGCGGCATGTGAGCATGGGTGAAGCATGTGAGGCATAAACCATGCGGTGTGTGTGTTGACCTCCCCAGCTCCCTACAATCACACTCCATGTATAAGGCCACGTAAAAGAAGCCGTTAAAATCCCCTCGCTACTGGGACGCGCCATGTGCCATGCCATGCCACCATGCGACCATGCCACGCTCATCTCCCCTCGCCCTCTCCATCCCTCACCCCTCCCCCCACGCTCATCGCACCCCCTCCGCGCGCCCGCATCGCACCGTTATCGGACAGCAGCACGCCATCCGCGCCGGCAGCGGCGGCGATATCCGCGCGTTCCGCCACGAGCAGCGGCACGCGCCCGCGCACCACCTCCTTCACGGCGCACGCCGCCTCGAACAGCTCCATGCCCGCGCCGCCCGCGCCCTCCTCCCCCACCACCACCATGGTCGCGCCCCCCGCCACCGCCGCATCCACCGCCTCCGCGCTGCCCTGCGCCCCTCCTCGCAGGACTTCCGCGCTGGTCAGCGTCAGAAGCAGCGCAGGCAGGCGCACCTCCGCGCGCTTTTGCCCCGCGCGGAACGAGCCTACCGCCACCGACCCCGCGGAGCCCTGCCCGCCCGACGTGGTCGCCGCGACGCGCACGGCCCCTCCAATGGTGCGGCGCGAGGGGGCGGATAGGCGCGTGGCGGGGACGAGCGGGAGGCGAGCGGAGAAGAAGGCGGCACGGGCGCAGGAGAGGCGCGCTAGGCGGGGAGGTGCAGCTGTGAAAATGGCAGGGCGCGAGCGAGTCTGTGTACTGGGACCAGCGAAGCGAGCATTCACGAACATTTGCGAATCTGTGTGTTGATGACTCGTGGCGCACACGACGCTCACTCGCGCATCGCGTAATAGTAGAGTGGGCGCCATTTTTCGTATTCCGATTAATGAGTGAAATCAGACGGAGAACGGAGAGAACGGGCCTAGCCAGTGATCATGGCTTGGCATAACTGACGGCAGTGACGAGTGGGTTGAGAAAGAGGCGGCGAGGTTGGATATCGCACGGATAAGGAGGGCGAGGTGGATTCGAAGGATTCTGCCAAATCCACTTCGGTATTGGGACGGTACGGTCAAGGGATCACAATGCTGGACTCGTTAGCATGAATACCTCGTGTCATTCAACATGTACAAGTTGAAGAAGCGGACCAAATAAATGAACAACTTAATCAGAACAAAGTTAAGATGCTTTAGAATATTTACAAGGTTGAAGAACATATTAATTGTATTTTCCAAGAATATAGAAACATATACAAATATATATATTATTTGTAACAAGATTTTCATGCTTTACAATGATAACACAGCACCACATACAATCTGGACAGCTAGAATAGTAAATTAACTAGGCCATGACTGAGGAGAGTGGAGAGGAAAGGATGGCAGTGATGAGATATGAGTACAAGATGGAAACCTAAACTAACGTACCCTCTAAGGAGTGCCTCACTACAGCCTAGCATAATTAAAGACATTTATAAATATACCGGTATGTTATGACACACCCCCATACGCGAAGTAGGGGACAAGTGGTTACAAGACCAGTCAAGAAAAGCAAACAAGTAAAGCTCGGGGTGGATCACGAAGTCACCACACAGTCCGAGCACAAGCAAATGGTCACAAGGCCAGTTTACATGAAGAGTTATAAGAAAGTACAAAAAGTACAGTGATCACACCCTAGCAAGAGTAAACAACCAGGTACAGATATAATGATCAAAGTACAAGTGTCATGCAGTAAGCAAGCGAGGCAGAGTAGGCACAGAGCAGTGCAGAAATGCTGATGATCACCAGACACAAGTGAACCCTGTGACAACCGCTGGGTCGCCTGGTCATCTGCCCAAGAAGCGTCTGAGTGTCCAGTGAGTACAACTGAACCCCGTCCTCCAAGCACGAGCCCCATGCCCGATGTACTGCACAAGAAACGCAGCGCCCTCCTAGCAGCCCGCCAGTGCTCTGGTCGGTGTCTCCCAGGCGCAACGTAGTGTGCAGGATGTTGAGAGGGCACGCGAGGTCAGGTCGAGTGCAGGTCATCAGGTACAGGAGGCAGCTCACAAGCTCTGGATACTGACCACTTGGCTAACAGACTAGTCCGAAGGTGGAGCTGATAACGAGTGGCTTGTAGGAAGAGGAGTAGACTGTGGCGAGGAGAACTGGAAGCCGAAGCGCTGAAGGACCTGGTGCACCATGTGTGACTAAGTCAGAGTGATGGTGCGCCATGCTCTGTCCCGGGTGATCTGCAAGCCAAGATAGCTGCACAGCTCACCAAGGTCAATGTAGGTATGTCTCTTCTGCAGCTCCGACTTCACAAGGGCCAGTGCCTCAGTGTTAGCAATAGCATAGACCAAGTCGTTGATGTACACGAGGATGTAGAACGGCGGCAGAGAAGTGTCGGTGCGTAGAAACAGCGACGGGTCAGCAGTCGAAGGAGCAAACCTAAGAGCCGCAAGTGTCATCCTTAGTATATCGTGCCACTCGCGAGGCGCCTGGCGGAGACCGTAGACTGGCCGCTGGAGGCTCCACTGGGTACCCTCAGGAAATGACTTAGTGAAGCTAGGTGGGCGGGGTAGCCAAATATCCTCGTATAGGCTGCCCTGCAATGAAGCTGTGCTGAATTCAAGCGAGTGGAGCTCGTAGTCACGCTGTGCTGCAACGTGCAGTAACACCCGAGGAACACGACGACCAGTGCGAACAGCGCGAACAGGCGAGGCAGGACGAGACGCAGGCTCACGACGCTCAGTAAGCGAGTCTGTCTGCTCAGTGTAAGGAGAAGGAGCAGGTAGTGGGGAGCCTGGCTGTAACGGGAGGCCAGTAGAAGACGGGAGGCTAAGAACCTAGCGAAGTATTGAGTCAGGCGGTGGCAGAGACGACGGTGACGGCGGAGCGAAGAACAGTCGCGGCGATGCAGCACCACCAGCACCAGTATCACAAGCACCAGCACCTCCAGTACGAGTACCAGCAGCTCCAGCGCCTCCAGCAGCTCCAGTGCAGTCCGTAGCACCACCAGCTTCGGTAGCTCCAGTACCTCCAGGACGAAAACCTCCGGGATTAGCAGTGCCAGTACCACCAACACCTCCAGCACCAGTACCACCACCAGCTCCGACAGCTCCAGTACCCTAGTACCAGCACCTCCAGAGCAGCTCCAGCTCCAGGGCCGTCAGCCCCAGGGCCTCCATCGCCAGCGCCTCTAGCTCCAGCGCCTCCAGCTCCAGAGTCTCCGGGACTAGTAGCTCCAGCACCCTCAGTACGAGCACCTGCGGGACTGGCAGTGCCAGCACAACCAGCACCTCCAGCACCAGTAGCACCACCAGCCCTGGCAGCTCCAGTACCTCCAGTACGAGCACCTCCAGGACCAGCAGCTCCAGCTCTTCCGGGCTCCAGCGTCTGCCGCACTGCCTCCTGCTCCAGCAGCGCCACTCCGAAGGCAGCAGCGCTGAGCGTACCACTCGCGCAGCTGCTGTGGTGAGAGAAGACCTCCAGTACCTCCAGTACGAGCACCTCCGGACCAGCAGTGCCAGCACCACCAGCACCACCAGTACTGGCAGCACCACCAGCTCCGGCAGCTCCAGTACCTCCAGTACGAGCACCTCCAGGAATAACAGCTCCAGCTCCTCCAGTACCTCCAGCTCCAGTACCTCCAGCACCTCCAGGACTAGCAGCTCCAAGGACTCCAGCTCCAGCAGCGCCACTCCGAAGGCGGCAGCGCTGAGCGTACCACTCGCGCAGCTGCTGTGGTGAGAGAGGCTCTCGTAGTGTAGAAGCAATACCCCTAGGCTCAGCACCCCGACTCAGCACCTCCAGGCTCCGCACCTCCAGGCTCAGCACCTCCAGGCTCCACACGCTCAGGCTCAGCACCCCCAGGCTCCGCACGCTCAGGCTCAGCACCCCCAGGCTCAGCACCCCCAGGCTCCGCACCCCCAGGCTCCACACGCACAGGTTCAGCACCCCCAGGCTCCGCACCCGCAGGCTCAGCACCCCCAGACGCAGCACCCCAAGCAGTACCACGCCTAGCAGCACTTGAGTCACGAGTCACCTCGACAGGCTCAACCAAGGGGAGTGGGTCTACCTGAGACACACCTGAAGGAGCAGGACCCTGAGGGGGGAGGGGGTCTACCGGAGGGGGACCTGGAGCGAGGAAGAGGGGAAGAGACGATAAAAGGGAACCGACTCGTCAAACATGACGTCCTGAGAGGGGAAGACACGGCGCGAGGTGGGGTGGTAAAACTGCCAGCCAGGCACGTCAGGGACAAAGCCAAGGAAGACACAGGGAATGGCGCGGGAGGAGAGCTTGTCCGCGGAGGTATCGCGGACAAAGGCACGAGCGCCCCAGACCCGGAACACCGACACATTGCCAACCTTCCCCGTCCAATGCATTGTAGGCGAGGTCTCTGGCAAGGAGACACGGGGCCAGAGGTTGAGCTGATGCGCAGCGTACCGGACCGCAAACGGCCACAGAAAATGGGGAGCAGCCGCATGGATCATGGAGGTACAAGCGACCTCCATGACTAAGCCAATGCGGCACTCAGCAACCCCATTCTGCTGCGGGGAGGCTTGAAGCGTGATTGACTGGAGGGTGCCCTCCCCATGACAAAAGTCCCGCAAGAGGTCGGAGGAAAACAAACCGCCTCTGTCAGAGTGCAGACGCAGGACAGGGAGGTCCGACTGGAACCGCTCGCGGAGCTGGAGACGAACAGCGCGGATCCAAGGGATCAGAACACCATGGACCTCCTCCTTGCTGCGCAAGGGGAAGACCATGGTGTAACGCGAGTAGTTGTCAACCGCCAGCAAAAAGTACCGCTCGCAGCCCTGTCCCTGGACGCGAGCTGGGCCCCACACGTCCATGTGGAGAGTCTGCAGGGGAGCAGTCGTCGGGGGAAACGAGGAGGATTGAGGAGCGGCGCGCTGCCGCCCCTCAACGCAAGGAAGGCAGGGCGGAGCAGGCGAGCGCGAGAGGGGGGGCAGAGACCTGGGATGGCCAGAGACAAGGAGGCGAGAGTGCATGCTACGGAGGCGTGGCAGGGAGGGGTGACCAAGACGGTGGTGCCAGAGGAGAGTCTGGTGTGAGAGGTGGCGACACGAGCAGGGGGCTGCTACGAGTCCTGACGCGGACACTTGACAAGACGCAGCTACATGGGGATGCTCAGTAGTCAGTGTGCACAGGTTCGACCCAGGCCGACGGGTGAACGTGGCCAGGTGACGGCCCGTCCGTGCACACGTGCAGATCGCCACATGCTGTCCTCCAGGGGTAAAGGTATCAACCCAAGCATCCTGAAGGACAGCATTACTCACTAAGCTCATAGAGAACGAGGGGAGGTGAAGACCTGTCAGTGAGCCAGACGGAACCGCCGGACACGGAAGAACAGTGGAGGAACGTGCAAGGACTAAGCCCCTGAGGGGTCAGCCAGAGAGACTGCAACAGGTGCAGGGAGTGGTGTGACTGTAGTGCTGTCGCGAAAGAAGCAGCGGGAAGCACCTGAGTCAAGCATGAAGGTGTGCAAGGCCTCAGCAGGAGCAGTACCAGAGAGAGCAGACTCACTAGCACCTAGAGCAGCAGCCTCTAATCGAGGGTCAGGGGGCACACACAGGTAACAGTCACCCTCAGTACTACCAGTCAGAGCATACATGGCAGTAAGGATAGTGTCATAGTCTAAAGCAAAGATATCCACCTTGTTGCACAACAGCTCTAGCCAGGGGGGAAGCTCAGCCTCGTTGCCAAACACTGCACGCCAGGCGTCGCTCAGATAGGCGAAGCAGCGAGCTGTGTGTGACCAACTGTCCCGCAAGTCTGACCAGCCCGATCACCTGTGCAAATGACGTACGGGCAGCGAGCAGAACTCCTAGACCCCTCGCTCTGAGCGTACTACTCACGAAGCTGCTGGCGCGTAAGGGTCTCGCTCGGGCAGCTGCAGCTGCATCTGACCACTGCCAGAAACTCCGCACTGAACAGCTCCACCGCGACCACCACGACGGCCGCCGCCGCCACCACACCTACTGACGTACCACTCACAAAGCTGCTGGGGCATAAAGGTCTTGCGCAGACACCGCTGAAGCTGCATCTGGCCACCGCCAAAAACTCCCCACCCTGGCTGTCACAGTAGAGTGGGGTAGGCCCTTGCGTCTCCTCCCCCAATTCAGCCAACAAACGCCGCTGCCACACAATCTCCCGTACGGCACGGAAGAGTGCCATGTACTCGGACTCCACCGAGCTCAATGCTTGGTCCACCTGCTTCTTGCTCTCCCAAGAAGTTAGGCCTCCACCAACACATCATATGAAGCCTCCAACACTTGTCATGTCCTCTGGTTCTGATGCATAAGAAGCATCCGAGAAGGCAGTGAGGAGCAAACGCCCGGGTTCAACACCATCCGCGCCCTTTTGGCGCCTTTGTGCCGCCGCCGAGTATTGCAGCCCAACGGTCACTGTTTGGCCAAGGTACTTGGCCACCCTCATTCCAGCTTCTACCTTCTCCTCATTAGGGCATTGAACAACCCTTGCCAGCTGCCCGGTAGCAAACGCGACATCTGGTCATGTGTTGACTGCCGCATACATGAGGCTGCCCACCAACGAGTGAAAACGGCGCCTCTCCTCCTCGCCAATGCTCTCCTCCTCTGGTCCCTTCACACACTTGAACCCAGAGGGAAAGGGTGTAGCCACATGGCCTTGACGCTGCCCAAAGTTGGCAGCCAAGGCCTCCAGGTACTTCCGTTGGTGCACCCGCATGCACCGCTTCTCCACGTCTCGTTCGATGTGGAGCCCAAGGTAGAAGTTTACGTCACCAAGGGACTTGCACTTGAACTTGTCTTGAAGCTTCAGCATCACCTCCTTCACAAGGTCAGAGGAGGGTGAGAAGATGAGGATGTCATCCACATAGACCACCATGAAGCTCCTCTGCTCTCCCTCACCAATCATGAACAAGGAGTGATTGACCGTTGAGGGAGTGAAGCCGATCTCCTCCAATACATCTTGCAGCTTCAATTACTATTGCCTAGGGGCCTGCTTCGGCCCATAAAGGGCCTTCTTCAGCTTCCACACTCTGCCACTACCATCATCAAACCCCTCGGGCATATCAATCACCAAATCACCCAATAGCCCAATAGGGTCAACTTTCCCACAACAGCAGGCTCCTCAAAGTCTCAAACACTCTTTGGTGCAGCCGGTACTTGCGTCGAGACGAAGAAGAATTGACCGAGAATCGTTCGTCACTAAAGACGTTCTCGTTATCTCCGCCTTCCATGTTTGCAGCATCACCTCCGCAACTGCCACGTCCTTCACGGCCTCTTTCTTTCCCTCCTCTTTCTCCTCTACCCTCTTGGCCTTGAGCAGGGATACAACCATCAGGGAGCTTGAAGCAATTGCACCACATGTGTCTACTCTTGTGACAATAGTGGCACTCGTCGTCGAATCGACCGCGACCCCGCCCATAGTTGTTGTTGTATGCCGAATCCGCCATTCCGAAGTTGCTGCTGCCTAATCTTCCACCACCACGTCCTCTGCCCCTTCCTTGGCCATATCCTCGGCCGATGCTTGCTGCCTCAGCACCATCTGGACCTGCCAACTCACGACGGCGTAAGTCCTCACCCACATAATCTACTCCTGGTCGTTCTCGGGACGCTTTCCATTCCTTCCATCACCTCCAGCAGGTCATAATGGTCGAAGATGTTCTCCATCTTGAAGGACTAGTTGGCAAAGTTGTCGCAGTTGAACTTGTCAAGCCCGAACAACTCAAGCTCATCCCTAGGTGGGCCAAAACTTGGTTACATGGGAGATATGGGGTGACCACGGGGTTGGCCTTGAACCTGGGCTTCTCCATTGCCACCAGAACCTCTGCCAACCCTTTTCCTCAGGTCCAACCATTGTCGAAACTGCTCCAAGGGGCTTCGATACCACTTCGAAACCATTTTTTTGTGACCTGATAACAATCTCTCTCCTAATGCCCTCTTCGCCCGCATCGTCCGCAAGTCGGGGCCTCCAGGCAGTCCCTCCGTTGGTGTGGTCTCTTGCCACACAACGAGCATACAACTGGTTTCTGGTCCCTTATGTGGCCCAATTTCCCACAGTTATCACACTTCCATGCTTCCGCCCAACCCCGGTTTACCCTCTCGGTAGGCGCAGCCATGGCCATCCAAGCCACTTTCCTCCGCTTTGGTGCCTGTTCCATAGTTCAGTCTCCAAACTCAAGTCTCCCAACAATTTGCCGATCAGCCTACTTTGATTCTCGCATGCCACGTCTTTAGCCAGCTCCACCAATCATCCGTAGTATGTCATGAGCGACTCGCCTGTCCTCCTAGGGTTCCGGAGTTGTCTCGCTGAGGTCAACTCGGTTGTCGTCGGTAGCTTTGTCAGCCGCGAGGAAGAGATATACGCTGGTGATATGGCTGCTCAGAAGCTCCGCAGGCTGACACTTTTGGGTTATGCGGTAGAGAACTGAAATCCGAACCGCTGAAGGACCTGCTGCACCATGTGTGACTGAGTCAGAGTGATGGTGCGAGCGGCTCTGTCCCTAGTAATCTGCAATCCAAAGTAGTGGGGCAGTTCACTGTCAGTGCGAGTGTCTCTTCTGCAGATTTGACTTCACTTCAGCCAGAGCATCCTTGTCTGCTGTAGCGAAGACCAAGTCGTCGGCGTAGATGAGGACAAAGAAGGGTGTGGGCCAGAACGAAGGAACAGCGACAGGTCGGCGATAGAAGGTATGAAACCATGGTCAGCAAGTGTGAAGCGCAGAGTAAAGTGCCACTCACAGGGCGCCTGGCGGAGATCGTAGACTGGTCGTCTTAGGCTTCTTTCGGTTCTAAGCGGGAAAGTGCCAATAAATCCAGAAGTACGATGCAGCCCAATCTCCTCATGTAGGTGGCCATGGAGAAAGGCAATAGAGAAGTCGAGGAAGTGCCGCTCATAGTCTCGCTGTGCTGCAACGTGAAGTAACACCCGAAGAGTAGCCATGTCTAAGGTCGGGGCAAAGGTCTGGAAGAAGTCAACTCCCTCACGCTGACTAAAGCTCCTAGCCACAAAGCACGCCTTGAAGAAAAGTGGAGATATAGATGGCCGCTTCATCTTGAATATCCAAATGCCATTGACTACGTTCGCCCCATGAGGGGGAGCAGCATTGACGTTAGTGCATGTGGATCTCCGAGACGTCATCTCTGACACCATAGGCGCTATCCACTAAGAGGCCCACTCCCCTGACACTGCCTCATGGTACGTGCGAGGAGTCAGTATCTCAAGGGCGTCAAGGTCTCCCTCAGGGGCTAGCAGCATGGCACAGAGATGAGGAGAAGCGGGTGCCAAGAACTTGAGCTCAAACTGTCTGTCCTCTAGGACGTCACAGCCAAGGGCAGACTCACCCCCAACGGACAGATGACGAGCAGCCACCACTCGGGTGGCGTAGCCAAGGCGGCGGATGGCGGCAATGTCAGTGACAGCAGCAGTAAGGGCTGAGACAAACGATGGAGAGTAAAGACGGTCCGTAGCAAGAGAGGCGAGAAGACGTGAGAGAACAGGACGAGACGTGCGGTAGTAGTCACAAATAGGGCGAGAGGAGGAGGCTGTAAGGGACGACTCCGAAGGTGACGGGAGAATAGACGGAGGCGGAGAATGAGCAGGGCTAGACCGAAAGAAGACAGAGTAGAGGCCGGTGTCTGGGGACGAGGGACGAGCATGAGGAGGACAACGGATGGTCCATGTATGCAGGACAACGAGAGGAGGAGACTCGCACTAAGGAGGAGAGAAAATAGTCAGAGATAGACCAACTGGCCTGCTAGTTCAATGGACCTGGACTAGTAGGACCAATTTGCCTGATGGTTGGTGCACCGATTGGACCAACTGGCCTGTTGGTCCAATGGTCCGGTCGGACCAACTGGCCTGTTGGTCCTATGGGCCGGTCAGACCAGCTGACCGATTGGACCATTCAGCCTGTTGGTCCAATGGAACAATTGGACCACCTGGATCGTTGGTCCAATTGACCTGTTGGACAAACTGGCCTGTCGGTTGGACCAACTGGCATGTTGGTCCAGTGGACCGGTTGGACCAACTAGCCTTTTGGTTCAGTGAACCAGTGGGCCAACAGGCCTGTTGGTTCAGTGGACTGGTTGGACCAACTGGCCTTTCTATCCAGTGGAACGGTTGGACCAACTGGCCTGTTGGCCCAATGAACCAGTAGGACCAACTTGCCTGTTGGGCCAATACCCAGTTGGACCAAATGCCTTGCTGGTCCAATGGACCGGTTGGACCAACTAGCCTGTTGGTCCAATGGACCCGTTGGACCAACTGGCCTGTTGGTCTAGTGGACCGGTTGGACCAACAGGCCTGTTGGTCCAATGGACCGGTCGGACCAACTCGCCTGTTGGTCCAATGGACCGGCCGGACTAACTGACCTGCTCGACTTATGGACCGGCTGGACCAACTAGCCTGTTGGTCCAACGAACAGGTTGGACTTACTGGACTGTTCGTCCAATGGACCGCTTGGATCAACTACCCTGTTGGTTCAATGAACCAGTTGGACCAACTAGCTTGTTGGTCCAATGGACCGATTGGACCAACTGGCCTGTTGGCCTAATGGACCGGTTGGACCAACTGGCCTGTTGGCCCAATGGACCGACTGGACGAAATCGCCTGCTGGTCCAATGGACCGGCTCTACCAACTGGCATGTTGCTTTAATGGATCGGCAGGACCAGCTGGCAAGTCGCTCTTATGGACCAACTGGACCAACTGGCATGTTGGTCCAATGGACCGGTTGGACAGACCATTGGCCTGTTGGATCGATTGACCAACTAGCTGTTGGTCCAATGGACCGATTGGACCAACTGGCCTGTTGGTCCAATGGACAGGTTGGACCAACTGGCCTGCTAGTTAAGTGGACCGGTTGGACCAACTAACCTGTTGGTCCAATGGACCTGTCAGACCAACTGACCTGTTGGTCCTGTGAGCCGGTCGGAACAGCAGACCGATTGGACCATTTGTCCTATCGATCCAATGTATGGTTGGTCCTTCTAGCCTGTTGGTCCAATGAACGACTGGACCAACTGGCTTGCTGGTCAAATGGACGGATTAGACCAACTGGCCTGCTGGGCCAATGGACCAGTCGGACCAACTGACCTGTTTTGTTCTGTCGACTAGTACGACCAATTTGCCTTATGGTTCAGTGGATCGGTTGGACTAATTAGATTGTTGGTCTTATGGACCGATCGGACCAACTGACCGGTTGGTCCTATGGGCCGGTCGGACCAACTGATCGATTGGACCAGTTGGCCTGCTGGTCCAATGGACCGATTGTACCAACTGACTCATTGGTCCAATGGACCGGTTGGACCAACTAGCCTGTTGGTTCAATGAACCAGTTGGACCAACTAGCCTGTTGGTCCAATGGACCGGTTGGACCAACTAGCCTGTTGGTCCAATGGACCGGTTGGACCAACAGTTAAGTTGGTCTAATGGACCAGTTAAACCGCTTGGACCAATTGGCCTGTTGGTCAAATGGACCGGTTGGACCAACTGGCCTGTTGGCCCAATGGACCGGTTGGACCAACTGGTCTGTTGGCCAAATGGACCGGTTGGACAAACTGGCCTGTTGGTCCAATGGACTTGCTAGACCAACTGGCCTTTTGGTTCAATGGACCGGCTGGACCAACTGGCCTGGTGGTCTAAGGGACCGACTAGACCAACTGGACTGTTGGCCTAATGGACCGGTTGGACCAAATAACTTGCTGGTCCAATGTACCGGTTGGACCAACTAGCCTGCTGGTCCAATGGACCAGTAAGACTAACTGGCTTGTTGGTTTAGTGATCGGACCAACTGCCCTGTTGGTTCTGTGGACCAGTACGACCAATTTGCTTGATGGTTCAGTGGACCGGTTGGACTAATTAGCTTGTTGGTCTAATGGACCGATCGGACCAACTTGTTGGTGTAAGGGCCTAATAAACTCAAGCTATTAGGACTTAATCAAACTTAAAACCTCTCCTCGGGGTCACCTCCAAGGGTCCCTGGGTGCCTGGTACAAGACCAGCCCCTATCCTCGGGTCCGAGTTTGTAGAGAGAGGGATCAAGAAGGACTTAGTCAAAACAGCAAGAGTACCTTGAACGTCGCGCAGCGTGCCGTGCAGACCGTCGGTCGGATTAAGCTGAGAATTCGCTATATCGAAGCTCGCTCCAAGAGCTTTAAAATGAGCCAAGTTGCCTCGCGAAAAGTTCTGCCATTACTAAGTTATGGCTCGGACAGCGTTTGCCTAGCGTTGGAGTGCTAGCATACTAGCGTTGACTCGGGTAGCATTCCGCCGTCGAATAGCGCAGAAACGAAATTCCAGCGAGGAAGGAATTCGCTTGAATCAATTTGACTATATTCAGGTACAAACAGAGAAGGATTAAATAGTTCTAGCTAGCAAGGACCTTGGGAATCAACCTGGGAACAACCAGGGATGATCCCAAATAATTCCAAGCAACAGAACCAACCTGGCTGGACAAAATAGCAGGTGGTAGGTTGGTAAACAACCTCTGGTTCTGTTTTTCCAACCTGGGAAAACAACAACCAGGTTCAGGTTCTAAAAACAGAACCTGTTTTGTCTTTGCCCAACCAGCCAAATGCTGGTTCCGCTGGTTTCCCCTGGCCTTGTAGCATGCAGATACAGACAAACAACATCCAACCTTCACCTAAATTGTACCCCTATAGTGCCTTCCCTGCTACACTATAGTTAACCAAACAAAACAGTACAATTTCGAGTTGGATAGAACTGAATCTGCGCAATCAACTCAACCGAACTGCAAAGCTTCCATCTTGGGTTCCTTTGCGAGCTCGTCCTTTCTGCTTGCACTGTTCATAGCGCGTACAATGTTGTGCCGAAGCGCACATTGCGCGAGTACCTGCAAATGCATCAAGCGAAAAATGCGAAAGCAAACAAACACACGAACACACCATTCACACGCAAATGCATTCGCACACGCATACTCGTACAAACAGACGGCAGGATGTCGTGCAATGTGCATTTGCACCCAACACACTCCCCCTCAGCCTGCCGGCTGCATCCCCGTCATTCCATGCTAGTTCATGCTCATTCCACTCATGCGCACACAACGCCAATGAGGCTCATCCGCAAGCCTCTTGGTGAGAAAGTCTGCTGGCTGCTGGTGAGTCTTGATGTAGATCGGATGCACCGTCCCCCTCTTCACCTCCTTACGCAGCCAGTGCCACTTGATACGCATGTGCTTGTTCAGCCCATGAAGCACAGCGTTTCTGGCCATCCCAAGAGCCCCCTTGCTATCACAAAACAGCGGTGTAGCAACTTTCTGCTCCTGGCCAATCTCCTCTAACAGCCTCCTCAGCCAAATCACCTCCTTCACCCCATGGAACATCGCCATGTACTCTGATTCTACGGAAGAGAGTGCCGTCTCCGTCTGCTTCTTGGACCTCCAACTAACAGGTCCTCCCCCAACTACGCAGATGTATCCTCCCACAGATGAGGAATCCTCCTTCTCAGAAGCCCACGTAGCATCGGTAAAGCAAGTGAGAAATAGCTTGCCTTCTCCAAGCCTCTCCCCCTTCTCTTTCAGCACCTCCACCCCTTTCTGCTTCACCTGTGCAGATGCGGAGTATTGAACTCCAATGCTTGGGTGAGAGTTCAGGTACTTCACCACACGCTCAGCTGCATCCACCTGCTCCTCTGATGGATTCTGCACCACCCTAGCCAGCTGCCCAACCGAGAAAGAGATGTCGGGCCTCGTGTGAACTGCTGCGTACAAGAGGCTGCCCACCAAGGACTGAAATTGCTGCTGCTCTTCAGCTTCAACCCCTTCATCCTCTGCAGCCTTCACAAGCTTGAATTCTGCTGGCAGGGGAGTTGCAACCTTGCGCTCATTCTCAATCCCATACTTCTCCCCCAGCTCCTTGATGAACTTCTCCTGGTGCAGCTTCAACCACCTGTGATCTGGATCCCTCTCCACGTGCATCCCGAGGTAGTACTTTACCTCCCCAAGGTTCTTGCACTTGAAGTTTTCCATCAATTGCTGCTGCACTTTCTGGATCTCCTTCATGCTGCTGCTGAAGAGAAGAATGTCGTCCACATAGACCAGAAACAGCACCAGCTTCTCCCCTTCGCCCTTGAGAAAGAGGCTCTCATCACAGCTGCTGGTCCTGAATCCCATCTCCTCTAAAACAGCTGCCAACTTCTGGTACCAGCAGCGTGGCGCCTGCTTCAAGCCGTAGATGGACTTGTTGAGCTTGCACACCCTGCCCGTACCATCCTCATACCCAGGCGGCTGCGTCATGTACACATCCTCCTCTAAAATCCCATTCAGGAATGCCGTTGAAATATCCATCTGAATGATGAATTTCCCACTAACAGCTGCATCTGCCAACAAGACACGGAGGGTAGGGGGTTTGGCAGTGGGAGCAAAGATCTCGTTGAAGTCCTGCTTCTCCTTCTGCATAAACCCCTTCGCCACCAGCCTACTCTTGTAGATGGTGACCTGCCCCTTGTCATCGGTCTTGATCCTCAGCACCCACTTGCATTGTATCGCTTTCTTCCCATCAGGCAGCACCACCAGATCCCATGTCCTATTCTCCAGCAGACTCTGGTACTCAGCATCCCTAGAAGCCAGCCACTTGTCCCTATCTGGTCCAGCTAATGCCTCCTCCATGCTAGCTGGTTCCTCTGGTGCAGGGGCAAGAAAACAGTACGCAGGCTCATCCTCCTCATCCGGGTCATAGCCATGAGGTAGAATCAGCAATGCCTCTTCGGTCCCTAGCTGCTGCTCTGCTGCATCAGTTCCTGCAGTCAGCTTCTTAGTAGCCATACGGGTACGTCCTGGCCTGGAGACGGGTGTCTCCCATCCCTTCATAACGACACCCTTCGGCTTCTTAGTTTTTCCCTGCTGCTTCTCTCCTCCCTCGGGTCCAGCAGCTCCACTAGTGCTGCCGCCAGTTTCCACACCATTTTCTCCACCAGCAGATGCCTCCTGTACCTTCTCTCCATCACCATTTCCAGCAGCTGCCTCCTCTCCCTCCTCCCACACACTAGGAGTCAGGTCCAGCTGCATGGTGATCTGCTCCATCTGCTGGGACACCCTTGCCTCCGGCTGTTTCTCCCAGCTCCCATACATCATGCCCTCAATGAATTTCACATCCTTGCTGTCAAACAACACACCCTTGGATGGTTCCCACAGCAGCCATCCCTTGCTCTCAGCAGCCAGCCCCAAATGCACACACCAGATTGCACTCGCCCCAACTTACTGCGGTAGGTCTTGGGGACGTGGGCGACTGCCATGCAACCGAACACCCTCAGCATGTCCACCGGCGGCTTCCTCCCAAGCCACCTCTCCAACGGCACCCACGAGTCATCCCCAACCTTGGTGAGCACCCTGTTCCTAGCGACAGTGGCGTGCCGGACAGCATGAGGCCACATAGAATTGCTCAGCCCAGATTCTATGAGCAGCGCCCTAGCTGTCTCCAGAATGGTCCGGTTTGCCCGTTCTGCTACACCATTGGACTGTGGGGTATAAGCCGTGGTCAGCTCTCTCTGGATGCCCTGCTTCTTGAGCCAGGCCGTCATTTCAGCTCCAAGGAACTCACCACCCCGGTCTGTCCTAATCCGCTTCACTACACACTCCGCCTGCTTCTCCATGAATGGCAGCCAATCGTCCCGTATCGTGGAGGCGGCGTGGTCCTTCTGCTTCAGCGGATACGCCCACATCAGCCTGCTCCAGTCATCCACAATTGTAAGAAAATACCGCTCCCCCTTGTGCCCTTGCACCGGCAGCGGCTCCACCAAGTCCATGTGGACCAGCTCCAAAGGCTTCTTGCTCCTGCCAGCCACACTATGGAAAGGGAAACGGGTGAACTTTGAAAGCAAACAGATTTCACAGTTGTCATCGGGTGGCTGTCCGTTCAGCTTCAGACCCTTAACGGCTCCATCCTTCTCCAGCTGCTTCAGCAAAGGCATTGCCACATGCCCTAAGCGCCGGTGTGCCGTTGCCCAATCTGTCTCCCCAGATCTGGCCGACACTTTCACACCAACCCCTCCAACGGCATTGCACTCCCCCTGGGATGCAGACCCCTCTCCAGCCTGCCCCCCACCATGCCACGCCAGGGCCGGCAGCTGCCACATAGATCTGTACACGTCCTTGCTCTCGTGCAGATCCCAAAGCACCCGATTGCCCAGCTTCCCCTTATAAGTGCGTGCCCCATCTGTGTTGGTGTTCACCCCAGCCTTGCCAAGCTTACGGAGGGAGATAAGGTTGGCCTTCAGGTCGGGGACGAAGAGAACGTCGTGCAGCACCACCGGCTTGCCATCCGCTCCCTTAAACGCAGCTCGTCCCGCACCAGCCACCTTCAACATGTGTCCAGAGGCGGAGCACATGTTCAACATGTGTTCAAAATATAATTGCATTTTCCAGGCCCAATCATCATAGCCCTCACCATTGAACTTCTCGACGGTGAAATTCTTCAGCACCTCCTTGACAAGCGAGCCCTGGTTTGTTCGCGCTCCCCTTGGCGCTGAAAGACCAGAATCTTGGCTGCCGCTACGATCTTGGGCTGAAGATTCACCAGCTCCCGCCGAGGTGTTGCCCGCCATAGCTACCTATAACGAGGATCACTATAACGCAGCTCTGATACCAGCTTGTTGGTGTAAGGGCCTAATAAACTCAAGCTATTAGGACTTAATCAAACTTAAAACCTCTCCTCGGGGTCACCTCCAAGGGTCCCTGGGTGCCTGGTACAAGACCAGCCCCTATCCTCGGGTCCGAGTTTGTAGAGAGAGGGATCAAGAAGGACTTAGTCAAAACAGCAAGAGTACCTTGAACGTCGCGCAGCGTGCCGTGCAGACCGTCGGTCGGATTAAGCTGAGAATTCGCTATATCGAAGCTCGCTCCAAGAGCTTTAAAATGAGCCAAGTTGCCTCGCGAAAAGTTCTGCCATTACTAAGTTATGGCTCGGACAGCGTTTGCCTAGCGTTGGAGTGCTAGCATACTAGCGTTGACTCGGGTAGCATTCCGCCGTCGAATAGCGCAGAAACGAAATTCCAGCGAGGAAGGAATTCGCTTGAATCAATTTGACTATATTCAGGTACAAACAGAGAAGGATTAAATAGTTCTAGCTAGCAAGGACCTTGGGAATCAACCTGGGAACAACCAGGGATGATCCCAAATAATTCCAAGCAACAGAACCAACCTGGCTGGACAAAATAGCAGGTGGTAGGTTGGTAAACAACCTCTGGTTCTGTTTTTCCAACCTGGGAAAACAACAACCAGGTTCAGGTTCTAAAAACAGAACCTGTTTTGTCTTTGCCCAACCAGCCAAATGCTGGTTCCGCTGGTTTCCCCTGGCCTTGTAGCATGCAGATACAGACAAACAACATCCAACCTTCACCTAAATTGTACCCCTATAGTGCCTTCCCTGCTACACTATAGTTAACCAAACAAAACAGTACAATTTCGAGTTGGATAGAACTGAATCTGCGCAATCAACTCAACCGAACTGCAAAGCTTCCATCTTGGGTTCCTTTGCGAGCTCGTCCTTTCTGCTTGCACTGTTCATAGCGCGTACAATGTTGTGCCGAAGCGCACATTGCGCGAGTACCTGCAAATGCATCAAGCGAAAAATGCGAAAGCAAACAAACACACGAACACACCATTCACACGCAAATGCATTCGCACACGCATACTCGTACAAACAGACGGCAGGATGTCGTGCAATGTGCATTTGCACCCAACACACTCCCCCTCAGCCTGCCGGCTGCATCCCCGTCATTCCATGCTAGTTCATGCTCATTCCACTCATGCGCACACAACGCCAATGAGGCTCATCCGCAAGCCTCTTGGTGAGAAAGTCTGCTGGCTGCTGGTGAGTCTTGATGTAGATCGGATGCACCGTCCCCCTCTTCACCTCCTTACGCAGCCAGTGCCACTTGATACGCATGTGCTTGTTCAGCCCATGAAGCACAGCGTTTCTGGCCATCCCAAGAGCCCCCTTGCTATCACAAAACAGCGGTGTAGCAACTTTCTGCTCCTGGCCAATCTCCTCTAACAGCCTCCTCAGCCAAATCACCTCCTTCACCCCATGGAACATCGCCATGTACTCTGATTCTACGGAAGAGAGTGCCGTCTCCGTCTGCTTCTTGGACCTCCAACTAACAGGTCCTCCCCCAACTACGCAGATGTATCCTCCCACAGATGAGGAATCCTCCTTCTCAGAAGCCCACGTAGCATCGGTAAAGCAAGTGAGAAATAGCTTGCCTTCTCCAAGCCTCTCCCCCTTCTCTTTCAGCACCTCCACCCCTTTCTGCTTCACCTGTGCAGATGCGGAGTATTGAACTCCAATGCTTGGGTGAGAGTTCAGGTACTTCACCACACGCTCAGCTGCATCCACCTGCTCCTCTGATGGATTCTGCACCACCCTAGCCAGCTGCCCAACCGAGAAAGAGATGTCGGGCCTCGTGTGAACTGCTGCGTACAAGAGGCTGCCCACCAAGGACTGAAATTGCTGCTGCTCTTCAGCTTCAACCCCTTCATCCTCTGCAGCCTTCACAAGCTTGAATTCTGCTGGCAGGGGAGTTGCAACCTTGCGCTCATTCTCAATCCCATACTTCTCCCCCAGCTCCTTGATGAACTTCTCCTGGTGCAGCTTCAACCACCTGTGATCTGGATCCCTCTCCACGTGCATCCCGAGGTAGTACTTTACCTCCCCAAGGTTCTTGCACTTGAAGTTTTCCATCAATTGCTGCTGCACTTTCTGGATCTCCTTCATGCTGCTGCTGAAGAGAAGAATGTCGTCCACATAGACCAGAAACAGCACCAGCTTCTCCCCCTCGCCCTTGAGAAAGAGGCTCTCATCACAGCTGCTGGTCCTGAATCCCATCTCCTCTAAAACAGCTGCCAACTTCTGGTACCAGCAGCGTGGCGCCTGCTTCAAGCCGTAGATGGACTTGTTGAGCTTGCACACCCTGCCCGTACCATCCTCATACCCAGGCGGCTGCGTCATGTACACATCCTCCTCTAAAATCCCATTCAGGAATGCCGTTGAAATATCCATCTGAATGATGAATTTCCCACTAACAGCTGCATCTGCCAACAAGACACGGAGGGTAGGGGGTTTGGCAGTGGGAGCAAAGATCTCGTTGAAGTCCTGCTTCTCCTTCTGCATAAACCCCTTCGCCACCAGCCTACTCTTGTAGATGGTGACCTGCCCCTTGTCATCGGTCTTGATCCTCAGCACCCACTTGCATTGTATCGCTTTCTTCCCATCAGGCAGCACCACCAGATCCCATGTCCTATTCTCCAGCAGACTCTGGTACTCAGCATCCCTAGAAGCCAGCCACTTGTCCCTATCTGGTCCAGCTAATGCCTCCTCCATGCTAGCTGGTTCCTCTGGTGCAGGGGCAAGAAAACAGTACGCAGGCTCATCCTCCTCATCCGGGTCATAGCCATGAGGTAGAATCAGCAATGCCTCTTCGGTCCCTAGCTGCTGCTCTGCTGCATCAGTTCCTGCAGTCAGCTTCTTAGTAGCCATACGGGTACGTCCTGGCCTGGAGACGGGTGTCTCCCATCCCTTCATAACGACACCCTTCGGCTTCTTAGTTTTTCCCTGCTGCTTCTCTCCTCCCTCGGGTCCAGCAGCTCCACTAGTGCTGCCGCCAGTTTCCACACCATTTTCTCCACCAGCAGATGCCTCCTGTACCTTCTCTCCATCACCATTTCCAGCAGCTGCCTCCTCTCCCTCCTCCCACACACTAGGAGTCAGGTCCAGCTGCATGGTGATCTGCTCCATCTGCTGGGACACCCTTGCCTCCGGCTGTTTCTCCCAGCTCCCATACATCATGCCCTCAATGAATTTCACATCCTTGCTGTCAAACAACACACCCTTGGATGGTTCCCACAGCAGCCATCCCTTGCTCTCAGCAGCCAGCCCCAAATGCACACACCAGATTGCACTCGCCCCCAACTTACTGCGGTAGGTCTTGGGGACGTGGGCGACTGCCATGCAACCGAACACCCTCAGCATGTCCACCGGCGGCTTCCTCCCAAGCCACCTCTCCAACGGCACCCACGAGTCATCCCCAACCTTGGTGAGCACCCTGTTCCTAGCGACAGTGGCGTGCCGGACAGCATGAGGCCACATAGAATTGCTCAGCCCAGATTCTATGAGCAGCGCCCTAGCTGTCTCCAGAATGGTCCGGTTTGCCCGTTCTGCTACACCATTGGACTGTGGGGTATAAGCCGTGGTCAGCTCTCTCTGGATGCCCTGCTTCTTGAGCCAGGCCGTCATTTCAGCTCCAAGGAACTCACCACCCCGGTCTGTCCTAATCCGCTTCACTACACACTCCGCCTGCTTCTCCATGAATGGCAGCCAATCGTCCCGTATCGTGGAGGCGGCGTGGTCCTTCTGCTTCAGCGGATACGCCCACATCAGCCTGCTCCAGTCATCCACAATTGTAAGAAAATACCGCTCCCCCTTGTGCCCTTGCACTGGCAGCGGCCCCACCAAGTCCATGTGGACCAGCTCCAAAGGCTTCTTGCTCCTGCCAGCCACACTATGGAAAGGGAAACGGGTGAACTTTGAAAGCAAACAGATTTCACAGTTGTCATCGGGTGGCTGTCCGTTCAGCTTCAGACCCTTAACGGCTCCATCCTTCTCCAGCTGCTTCAGCAAAGGCATTGCCACATGCCCTAAGCGCCGGTGTGCCGTTGCCCAATCTGTCTCCCCAGATCTGGCCGACACTTTCACACCAACCCCTCCAACGGCATTGCACTCCCCCTGGGATGCAGACCCTTCTCCAGCCTGCCCCCCACCATGCCACGCCAGGGCCGGCAGCTGCCACATAGATCTGTACACGTCCTTGCTCTCGTGCAGATCCCAAAGCACCCGATTGCCCAGCTTCCCCTTATAAGTGCGTGCCCCATCTGTGTTGGTGTTCACCCCAGCCTTGCCAAGCTTACGGAGGGAGATAAGGTTGGCCTTCAGGTCGGGGACGAAGAGAACGTCGTGCAGCACCACCGGCTTGCCATCCGCTCCCTTAAACGCAGCTCGTCCCGCACCAGCCACCTTCAACATGTGTCCAGAGGCGGAGCACACTTCATTGATCGGTGCAGCTCGTACTTCGTCCAGCAGGTCCTTGCGCGGCGTCATCGTCCAAGCAGCGCCTGTGTCCAACACCCAATAGTCTAGGGGGTGCAGCTCTGCTCCAACTTTGGCAGAGGCGTCTCCTTGCTCCCCCTTGTCTCCCACATGGAAGAATTGGCCCGCGGTGCGCTCCTTCTTCTTCTCCGCACCGCCGTTGCCCTTCGGGTTGTTGTCGGACGAATCAGCGACCATGTTGGCGCCGTTTTTCTGGTTCCTCCGCGCGCCGCCATCCTGGTGACGATTCTGGGGGGTCCATCCATCGGGTTTCTTATAGCACAAAAACCAGGGATGCCCTTCCTTCTCACAATACCAGCAACTCCCTTTCATTTTGCCACCAGCACCCGACTTGCCCCCACGTCCAGATTTCGCACCGCGACCCCAACCGGTACCTCCTTGTTGGTCGTTGGAGTCGTCGTCTTTCTTTGCACCGCGTCCAGCACCACCGAAGCCACGTCCTCTGCCACGTCGGCTCCCTTGCATCCCGTAGCCGCTGCTGCTGCCGTCGTCTCCACCCCTCAGTTGGCGGCGACGGAAGTCCTCCTCCAGAATCTTCGTCTGCACCCACTCGAGCGTCCACAAGCTCTGGTTCTGCGGCAGGCTCAATCCGCTCGTAAATTGAAGCCACGATTCTGGCAGCAGCGAGAGCATCTTCAGATTTCAGCACTGGTCTGCTCCGGGTAGGTGATTCCCGCGGTCGCCAACTTCGCGTAGAGGTCGCGCATCTTGTCCAGGACTGGTTGCACCGGCTCTCCCTCGCTCAGGCGCAACGCGGACAAGCTCCCTCTCCAGCAGCAACGTTGCGACAACGGAGGTCGGGGCGTGCAGCTCCTTCAACACGGTCCACGCCTTCGGACCGCATTCAACCTCCGGCAGCAGGTGCATGACGTGGTGACGCTGGTTCAGCTCCAAACTCTGCGACATCAAATAGTAGCCAGCCGAGGAGCGCTCGTCCCAATCTTCCTGCAGCGTGGGGTCACTCGGTCTAGGCTCCTCCCCAATCATTAGTTTCAGCAAACCGATCTGACGGAAATATAATTGCATTTTCCAGGCCCAATCATCATAGCCCTCACCATTGAACTTCTCGACGGTGAAATTCTTCAGCACCTCCTTGACAAGCGAGCCCTGGTTTGTTCGCGCTCCCCTTGGCGCTGAAAGACCAGAATCTTGGCTGCCGCTACGATCCTGGGCTGAAGATTCACCAGCTCCCGCCGAGGTGTTGCCCGCCATAGCTACCTATAACGAGGATCACTATAACGCAGGCTCTGATACCAGCTTGTTGGTGTAAGGGCCTAATAAACTCAAGCTATTAGGACTTAATCAAACTTAAAACCTCTCCTCGGGGTCACCTCCAAGGGTCCCTGGGTGCCTGGTACAAGACCAGCCCCCTATCTCTCCGGTCCGAGTTTGTAGAGAGAGGGATCAAGAAGGACTTAGTCAAAACAGCAAGAGTACCTTGAACGTCGCGCAGCGTGCCGTGCAGACCGTCGGTCGGATTAAGCTGAGAATTCGCTATATCGAAGCTCGCTCCAAGAGCTTTAAAATGAGCCAAGTTGCCTCGCGAAAAGTTCTGCCATTACGAAGTTATGGCTCGGACAGCGTTTGCCTAGCATTGGAGTGCTAGCGTACTAGCGTTGACTCGGGTAGCATTCCGCCAACGAATAGCGCAGAAACGAAATTCCAGCGAGGAAGGAATTCGCTTGAATCAATTTGACTATATTCAGGTACAAACAGAAAAGGATTAAATAGTTCTAGCTAGCAAGGACCTTGGGAATCAACCTGGGAACAACCAGGGATGATCCCAAATAATTCCAAGCAACAGAACCAACCTGGCTGGACAAAATAGCAGGTGTAGGGTTGGTAAACAACCCTGGTTCTGTTTTCCAACCTGGGAAAACAACAACCAGGTTCAGGTTCTAAAAACAAAACCTGTTTTGTCTTTGCCCAACCAGCCAAATGCTGGTTCCGCTGGTTTCCCCTGGCCTTGTAGCATGCAGATACAGACAAACAACATCCAACCTTCACCTAATTTGTACCCCTATAGTGCCTGCCCTGCTACAACTTAGTTAAACAAACAAACAGTACAATTTCGAGTTGGATAGAACTGAATCTGCGCAATCAACTCAACCGAACTGCAAAGCTTCCATCTTGGATTCCTTTGCGAGCTCGTCCTTTCTGCTTGCATTGTTCATAGCGCGTACAATGTTGTGCCGAAGCGCACATTGCGCGAGTACCTGCAAATGCATCAAGCGAAAATGCGAAAGCAAACAAACACACGAACACACCATTCACACGCAAATGCATTCGCACACGCATACTCGTACAAACAGGCGGCAGGATGTCGTGCAATGTGCATTTGCACCCAACACCAACTGA
>CANIUD010000772.1:0-38062 GCA_947470075.1 Closterium sp. Yama58-4
CCCCACTGCCGGATGTACCGCAGGAATGACACCTGGTGTGGAGGAGGGGTGACGCAGCGAGGGAAGTGAGGCAAAGAGGTAGAGATACGGAGGGAGGGATGTTGTGAGGGCCAAGGAGGGTTGCAGGATGCATGGGTGGGTGGACGAGGGTAAGAGAGCAGGAGAGCAAAGAGGGCAAGAGGGCAGACCTCTGATTCGGTGAGGGGCGGTCAGCGGAGAGCACAAAGAGCACGAGGTCAGCCTGGGGCACGAACTCCTCTGTGAGGCGCTGCTGCCGCTCCAAGATGACGTTGGTGCCGGGCGTGTCCACCACGTTCATCTGCTCGCATTGCCGTGCCCATGGAAAGGAAAGATGGACGGACGGGAGGGGGTTGAAGAGACGACACATGAGAGGCTATGAAGAGCAATGAGGGAAGCAAGAGTGGATGTTTGAGATTCAGCCAGCAGCCATGAATGGCAGGCTGTGCAGTTGCCAGCAGCGACGGTTCAGTGCACACCTGTTTGAGGAGGTCAGCAGGCAGGAAGCGGATCATGTGGCCGTCGGGGTGGCGCTGCTCCTCCACCGCCATGCGCCCCGCCACCGCCCTCGCTGCTGCCCTCCCCGCCACCGCCCCCCTCTGCGACCCCGCTGCTGCCCGCCGACAGCGCTGCACTGGAGGCGGCCTGGGCGGCACGTGCGCGCAGCTGGAGGCGGGCGAGGAGTCGAGGTGGCGCAGCAGCGTGATCTCGTTGGTGGTGGGCACCACGCCCACCTTGAGAACGCGTCCCCCAGCAGCGCGTTCACCAGTGATGACTTGCCGAGTTGAACTCGCCCTGCCCGCTTGCACAGGGTGCGTGTGTGGCGAGGGGGAGAGGGAGAAGGGGTGGCAGAGCGAGGACTGTGAGCGGCGAGGGCAGGAGTTGTTGTGAGTGAAGCGAGACGAGGGGCTGGGTGAGACAGCAATGCGCGGAGAAAGTGGACTTGCATGCAATGCACTGGCTCTAGAGGTTCAGCATGGCCAGTGTTGGTGAGAACACGCGTGTGATGATGAAGGGAACTGAATGGATGATGATCTCATGGGTGAGCACCGAGTGCATGGCGGCACGGAGGAGCACTGACCACGACAACGACGAGGAATGGTTCCCCCAGGCGCGCGAGTGAGTCCTCCAACAGCTGTATCTCCGCCATCTGATGGCGTGCCACGCCACGCCATGCCATGCCACGCCATGCCATGCCACGCCATGCCATGCCATGCCATGCCATGCCACGCCATGCCACGCCATGCCATGCCATGCCATGCCATGCCGTGCCATGCCGTGCCATGCCATGCCATGCCATGCCATGCCATGCCATGCCGTGCCATGCACACACAGGAGACAGCATGGAGCCATTGTAGGCACGGAGTCATGTACGCATGGAGACACAGGGGCATGCAGGCACAGGGGCATGCAGGCACAGGGGCATGCAGGTGCATGCAGACATGTTGGGAAACCAAAAGGGCCAAGAAATAAACGTGGGATGGGGGGGTGACACATGTGCCATGGTGCTCACATCGGGGCAAGCAGCTCACATGTGCCATGGTGCTCACATCGGGGCAAGCAGCTCACATCGGGGCAAGCAACTCACATCGGGGCAAGCAGCTCACATGGGGGCAAGCAACTCACATCGGGGCAAGCAGTACGGAGCAGGGCGAGCAGCGAGGTGAGCAGCTTCCTCTCAGCCTTCATGATGCGCCGCCCCTCCACGTCCAGCAACCCCGCCCCTCCCTGCCCTCCCCTTCCTCCTCCACTTCCTCCTCCTTCACCTCCTCCCCCTCCCCTGCCCCCTGCACGCGCACATCCTCCCCCGCCACAGCGCTGGCAGCAGCGGGCCCCGGAGGCCCTCCCACGCCAGACAGCACCTGCTCCACCTCCTCCCTCCCCTCCTCCTCGTCCCCACGCCCGCTGCCCTCCTCCCCAGCTGTACCTCCCACTCCCATGCCCACTTCCTCCCCCTCCTCCTCATTCTCCCCCTCACTCTCCGTCTCACTCTCCCCCCCCGCGCCTTCCCCCATGCCCTTGGTGACCCACCGTGCATCCGCCATGGCGCCCACCACGCGCCCCACCGCTGCCCGCATCGCCCTGCTCTCCCCGCCACCTCCCACACCCCCTACTTCCCCTGCTCCTGCTCCTTCCGCTCCCTCGGCTGCTTCAGCTGGTTCTGCCGCTTCCGCCTGCAGCAGCGAGAAGAGTGAGACGGCCACGCCAGCAGCGCCGCTGCCCATGACGCCGCGCACCCACTGCACGCCCTCCCCCCCTGCCCACGCGCTCCCCTCCCCCCGCTGCACCAGCACAGGGATGCTCACCTGCCGCGCCCTCACCTGCGCCACCGCCGCCGCATCAGCGGAGGCTGCACTACTGGTAGCGCCCACTACTGGCACGGCAGCGGAGGGCGCGAGGAGAATGAGGTCGGCGCCGTCAGCGGTGGTGGCGTGACTGCGGCGGCCACGGACGCCACTCGGCGCGCCACGAGTGGCAGCAGCGGGCCCGACGCCGCACTCTCCATCATGCGCCGCGCCGCCACTGCTGGTAGGCCTGGGGGATGGGCGCACGCATGGGGCGAGGCGAGGGGCCAAGGGGCAGAGGGGCGCGAGCACGGAGAGAAGCGGGGAGGCAGAGGGTAGAGGAGGGGAGTGGCAGAGATAGGCGTGAGAGGACGGAGGGTGAAGGGACGGCGAGAGGTGTGGCGGGATGCCACATAGGCAGCGGGTTTCAGAAGAAGGGAGAGCGATGGGGGCGGATGAAGGGCTGTGCCCAAGAGAGGCGAGGGCTGTGATCGAGCATGGGTGCAGCATGTGTGAGGATGGGTGCAGCACGTGAGAATGGGTGCAGCATGTGAGGATGGGTGCAGCACGTGAGAATGGGTGCAGCATGTGAGAATGGGTGCGGCATGTGAGCATGGGTGCGGCATGTGAGCATGGGTGCGGCATGTGAGCATGGGTGAAGCATGTGAGGCATAAACCATGCGGTGTGTGTGTTGACCTCCCCAGCTCCCTACAATCACACTCCATGTATAAGGCCACGTAAAAGAAGCCGTTAAAATCCCCTCGCTACTGGGACGCGCCATGTGCCATGCCATGCCACCATGCGACCATGCCACGCTCATCTCCCCTCGCCCTCTCCATCCCTCACCCCTCCCCCCACGCTCATCGCACCCCCTCCGCGCGCCCGCATCGCACCGTTATCGGACAGCAGCACGCCATCCGCGCCGGCAGCGGCGGCGATATCCGCGCGTTCCGCCACGAGCAGCGGCACGCGCCCGCGCACCACCTCCTTCACGGCGCACGCCGCCTCGAACAGCTCCATGCCCGCGCCGCCCGCGCCCTCCTCCCCCACCACCACCATGGTCGCGCCCCCCGCCACCGCCGCATCCACCGCCTCCGCGCTGCCCTGCGCCCCTCCTCGCAGGACTTCCGCGCTGGTCAGCGTCAGAAGCAGCGCAGGCAGGCGCACCTCCGCGCGCTTTTGCCCCGCGCGGAACGAGCCTACCGCCACCGACCCCGCGGAGCCCTGCCCGCCCGACGTGGTCGCCGCGACGCGCACGGCCCCTCCAATGGTGCGGCGCGAGGGGGCGGATAGGCGCGTGGCGGGGACGAGCGGGAGGCGAGCGGAGAAGAAGGCGGCACGGGCGCAGGAGAGGCGCGCTAGGCGGGGAGGTGCAGCTGTGAAAATGGCAGGGCGCGAGCGAGTCTGTGTACTGGGACCAGCGAAGCGAGCATTCACGAACATTTGCGAATCTGTGTGTTGATGACTCGTGGCGCACACGACGCTCACTCGCGCATCGCGTAATAGTAGAGTGGGCGCCATTTTTCGTATTCCGATTAATGAGTGAAATCAGACGGAGAACGGAGAGAACGGGCCTAGCCAGTGATCATGGCTTGGCATAACTGACGGCAGTGACGAGTGGGTTGAGAAAGAGGCGGCGAGGTTGGATATCGCACGGATAAGGAGGGCGAGGTGGATTCGAAGGATTCTGCCAAATCCACTTCGGTATTGGGACGGTACGGTCAAGGGATCACAATGCTGGACTCGTTAGCATGAATACCTCGTGTCATTCAACATGTACAAGTTGAAGAAGCGGACCAAATAAATGAACAACTTAATCAGAACAAAGTTAAGATGCTTTAGAATATTTACAAGGTTGAAGAACATATTAATTGTATTTTCCAAGAATATAGAAACATATACAAATATATATATTATTTGTAACAAGATTTTCATGCTTTACAATGATAACACAGCACCACATACAATCTGGACAGCTAGAATAGTAAATTAACTAGGCCATGACTGAGGAGAGTGGAGAGGAAAGGATGGCAGTGATGAGATATGAGTACAAGATGGAAACCTAAACTAACGTACCCTCTAAGGAGTGCCTCACTACAGCCTAGCATAATTAAAGACATTTATAAATATACCGGTATGTTATGACACACCCCCATACGCGAAGTAGGGGACAAGTGGTTACAAGACCAGTCAAGAAAAGCAAACAAGTAAAGCTCGGGGTGGATCACGAAGTCACCACACAGTCCGAGCACAAGCAAATGGTCACAAGGCCAGTTTACATGAAGAGTTATAAGAAAGTACAAAAAGTACAGTGATCACACCCTAGCAAGAGTAAACAACCAGGTACAGATATAATGATCAAAGTACAAGTGTCATGCAGTAAGCAAGCGAGGCAGAGTAGGCACAGAGCAGTGCAGAAATGCTGATGATCACCAGACACAAGTGAACCCTGTGACAACCGCTGGGTCGCCTGGTCATCTGCCCAAGAAGCGTCTGAGTGTCCAGTGAGTACAACTGAACCCCGTCCTCCAAGCACGAGCCCCATGCCCGATGTACTGCACAAGAAACGCAGCGCCCTCCTAGCAGCCCGCCAGTGCTCTGGTCGGTGTCTCCCAGGCGCAACGTAGTGTGCAGGATGTTGAGAGGGCACGCGAGGTCAGGTCGAGTGCAGGTCATCAGGTACAGGAGGCAGCTCACAAGCTCTGGATACTGACCACTTGGCTAACAGACTAGTCCGAAGGTGGAGCTGATAACGAGTGGCTTGTAGGAAGAGGAGTAGACTGTGGCGAGGAGAACTGGAAGCCGAAGCGCTGAAGGACCTGGTGCACCATGTGTGACTAAGTCAGAGTGATGGTGCGCCATGCTCTGTCCCGGGTGATCTGCAAGCCAAGATAGCTGCACAGCTCACCAAGGTCAATGTAGGTATGTCTCTTCTGCAGCTCCGACTTCACAAGGGCCAGTGCCTCAGTGTTAGCAATAGCATAGACCAAGTCGTTGATGTACACGAGGATGTAGAACGGCGGCAGAGAAGTGTCGGTGCGTAGAAACAGCGACGGGTCAGCAGTCGAAGGAGCAAACCTAAGAGCCGCAAGTGTCATCCTTAGTATATCGTGCCACTCGCGAGGCGCCTGGCGGAGACCGTAGACTGGCCGCTGGAGGCTCCACTGGGTACCCTCAGGAAATGACTTAGTGAAGCTAGGTGGGCGGGGTAGCCAAATATCCTCGTATAGGCTGCCCTGCAATGAAGCTGTGCTGAATTCAAGCGAGTGGAGCTCGTAGTCACGCTGTGCTGCAACGTGCAGTAACACCCGAGGAACACGACGACCAGTGCGAACAGCGCGAACAGGCGAGGCAGGACGAGACGCAGGCTCACGACGCTCAGTAAGCGAGTCTGTCTGCTCAGTGTAAGGAGAAGGAGCAGGTAGTGGGGAGCCTGGCTGTAACGGGAGGCCAGTAGAAGACGGGAGGCTAAGAACCTAGCGAAGTATTGAGTCAGGCGGTGGCAGAGACGACGGTGACGGCGGAGCGAAGAACAGTCGCGGCGATGCAGCACCACCAGCACCAGTATCACAAGCACCAGCACCTCCAGTACGAGTACCAGCAGCTCCAGCGCCTCCAGCAGCTCCAGTGCAGTCCGTAGCACCACCAGCTTCGGTAGCTCCAGTACCTCCAGGACGAAAACCTCCGGGATTAGCAGTGCCAGTACCACCAACACCTCCAGCACCAGTACCACCACCAGCTCCGACAGCTCCAGTACCCTAGTACCAGCACCTCCAGAGCAGCTCCAGCTCCAGGGCCGTCAGCCCCAGGGCCTCCATCGCCAGCGCCTCTAGCTCCAGCGCCTCCAGCTCCAGAGTCTCCGGGACTAGTAGCTCCAGCACCCTCAGTACGAGCACCTGCGGGACTGGCAGTGCCAGCACAACCAGCACCTCCAGCACCAGTAGCACCACCAGCCCTGGCAGCTCCAGTACCTCCAGTACGAGCACCTCCAGGACCAGCAGCTCCAGCTCTTCCGGGCTCCAGCGTCTGCCGCACTGCCTCCTGCTCCAGCAGCGCCACTCCGAAGGCAGCAGCGCTGAGCGTACCACTCGCGCAGCTGCTGTGGTGAGAGAAGACCTCCAGTACCTCCAGTACGAGCACCTCCGGACCAGCAGTGCCAGCACCACCAGCACCACCAGTACTGGCAGCACCACCAGCTCCGGCAGCTCCAGTACCTCCAGTACGAGCACCTCCAGGAATAACAGCTCCAGCTCCTCCAGTACCTCCAGCTCCAGTACCTCCAGCACCTCCAGGACTAGCAGCTCCAAGGACTCCAGCTCCAGCAGCGCCACTCCGAAGGCGGCAGCGCTGAGCGTACCACTCGCGCAGCTGCTGTGGTGAGAGAGGCTCTCGTAGTGTAGAAGCAATACCCCTAGGCTCAGCACCCCGACTCAGCACCTCCAGGCTCCGCACCTCCAGGCTCAGCACCTCCAGGCTCCACACGCTCAGGCTCAGCACCCCCAGGCTCCGCACGCTCAGGCTCAGCACCCCCAGGCTCAGCACCCCCAGGCTCCGCACCCCCAGGCTCCACACGCACAGGTTCAGCACCCCCAGGCTCCGCACCCGCAGGCTCAGCACCCCCAGACGCAGCACCCCAAGCAGTACCACGCCTAGCAGCACTTGAGTCACGAGTCACCTCGACAGGCTCAACCAAGGGGAGTGGGTCTACCTGAGACACACCTGAAGGAGCAGGACCCTGAGGGGGGAGGGGGTCTACCGGAGGGGGACCTGGAGCGAGGAAGAGGGGAAGAGACGATAAAAGGGAACCGACTCGTCAAACATGACGTCCTGAGAGGGGAAGACACGGCGCGAGGTGGGGTGGTAAAACTGCCAGCCAGGCACGTCAGGGACAAAGCCAAGGAAGACACAGGGAATGGCGCGGGAGGAGAGCTTGTCCGCGGAGGTATCGCGGACAAAGGCACGAGCGCCCCAGACCCGGAACACCGACACATTGCCAACCTTCCCCGTCCAATGCATTGTAGGCGAGGTCTCTGGCAAGGAGACACGGGGCCAGAGGTTGAGCTGATGCGCAGCGTACCGGACCGCAAACGGCCACAGAAAATGGGGAGCAGCCGCATGGATCATGGAGGTACAAGCGACCTCCATGACTAAGCCAATGCGGCACTCAGCAACCCCATTCTGCTGCGGGGAGGCTTGAAGCGTGATTGACTGGAGGGTGCCCTCCCCATGACAAAAGTCCCGCAAGAGGTCGGAGGAAAACAAACCGCCTCTGTCAGAGTGCAGACGCAGGACAGGGAGGTCCGACTGGAACCGCTCGCGGAGCTGGAGACGAACAGCGCGGATCCAAGGGATCAGAACACCATGGACCTCCTCCTTGCTGCGCAAGGGGAAGACCATGGTGTAACGCGAGTAGTTGTCAACCGCCAGCAAAAAGTACCGCTCGCAGCCCTGTCCCTGGACGCGAGCTGGGCCCCACACGTCCATGTGGAGAGTCTGCAGGGGAGCAGTCGTCGGGGGAAACGAGGAGGATTGAGGAGCGGCGCGCTGCCGCCCCTCAACGCAAGGAAGGCAGGGCGGAGCAGGCGAGCGCGAGAGGGGGGGCAGAGACCTGGGATGGCCAGAGACAAGGAGGCGAGAGTGCATGCTACGGAGGCGTGGCAGGGAGGGGTGACCAAGACGGTGGTGCCAGAGGAGAGTCTGGTGTGAGAGGTGGCGACACGAGCAGGGGGCTGCTACGAGTCCTGACGCGGACACTTGACAAGACGCAGCTACATGGGGATGCTCAGTAGTCAGTGTGCACAGGTTCGACCCAGGCCGACGGGTGAACGTGGCCAGGTGACGGCCCGTCCGTGCACACGTGCAGATCGCCACATGCTGTCCTCCAGGGGTAAAGGTATCAACCCAAGCATCCTGAAGGACAGCATTACTCACTAAGCTCATAGAGAACGAGGGGAGGTGAAGACCTGTCAGTGAGCCAGACGGAACCGCCGGACACGGAAGAACAGTGGAGGAACGTGCAAGGACTAAGCCCCTGAGGGGTCAGCCAGAGAGACTGCAACAGGTGCAGGGAGTGGTGTGACTGTAGTGCTGTCGCGAAAGAAGCAGCGGGAAGCACCTGAGTCAAGCATGAAGGTGTGCAAGGCCTCAGCAGGAGCAGTACCAGAGAGAGCAGACTCACTAGCACCTAGAGCAGCAGCCTCTAATCGAGGGTCAGGGGGCACACACAGGTAACAGTCACCCTCAGTACTACCAGTCAGAGCATACATGGCAGTAAGGATAGTGTCATAGTCTAAAGCAAAGATATCCACCTTGTTGCACAACAGCTCTAGCCAGGGGGGAAGCTCAGCCTCGTTGCCAAACACTGCACGCCAGGCGTCGCTCAGATAGGCGAAGCAGCGAGCTGTGTGTGACCAACTGTCCCGCAAGTCTGACCAGCCCGATCACCTGTGCAAATGACGTACGGGCAGCGAGCAGAACTCCTAGACCCCTCGCTCTGAGCGTACTACTCACGAAGCTGCTGGCGCGTAAGGGTCTCGCTCGGGCAGCTGCAGCTGCATCTGACCACTGCCAGAAACTCCGCACTGAACAGCTCCACCGCGACCACCACGACGGCCGCCGCCGCCACCACACCTACTGACGTACCACTCACAAAGCTGCTGGGGCATAAAGGTCTTGCGCAGACACCGCTGAAGCTGCATCTGGCCACCGCCAAAAACTCCCCACCCTGGCTGTCACAGTAGAGTGGGGTAGGCCCTTGCGTCTCCTCCCCCAATTCAGCCAACAAACGCCGCTGCCACACAATCTCCCGTACGGCACGGAAGAGTGCCATGTACTCGGACTCCACCGAGCTCAATGCTTGGTCCACCTGCTTCTTGCTCTCCCAAGAAGTTAGGCCTCCACCAACACATCATATGAAGCCTCCAACACTTGTCATGTCCTCTGGTTCTGATGCATAAGAAGCATCCGAGAAGGCAGTGAGGAGCAAACGCCCGGGTTCAACACCATCCGCGCCCTTTTGGCGCCTTTGTGCCGCCGCCGAGTATTGCAGCCCAACGGTCACTGTTTGGCCAAGGTACTTGGCCACCCTCATTCCAGCTTCTACCTTCTCCTCATTAGGGCATTGAACAACCCTTGCCAGCTGCCCGGTAGCAAACGCGACATCTGGTCATGTGTTGACTGCCGCATACATGAGGCTGCCCACCAACGAGTGAAAACGGCGCCTCTCCTCCTCGCCAATGCTCTCCTCCTCTGGTCCCTTCACACACTTGAACCCAGAGGGAAAGGGTGTAGCCACATGGCCTTGACGCTGCCCAAAGTTGGCAGCCAAGGCCTCCAGGTACTTCCGTTGGTGCACCCGCATGCACCGCTTCTCCACGTCTCGTTCGATGTGGAGCCCAAGGTAGAAGTTTACGTCACCAAGGGACTTGCACTTGAACTTGTCTTGAAGCTTCAGCATCACCTCCTTCACAAGGTCAGAGGAGGGTGAGAAGATGAGGATGTCATCCACATAGACCACCATGAAGCTCCTCTGCTCTCCCTCACCAATCATGAACAAGGAGTGATTGACCGTTGAGGGAGTGAAGCCGATCTCCTCCAATACATCTTGCAGCTTCAATTACTATTGCCTAGGGGCCTGCTTCGGCCCATAAAGGGCCTTCTTCAGCTTCCACACTCTGCCACTACCATCATCAAACCCCTCGGGCATATCAATCACCAAATCACCCAATAGCCCAATAGGGTCAACTTTCCCACAACAGCAGGCTCCTCAAAGTCTCAAACACTCTTTGGTGCAGCCGGTACTTGCGTCGAGACGAAGAAGAATTGACCGAGAATCGTTCGTCACTAAAGACGTTCTCGTTATCTCCGCCTTCCATGTTTGCAGCATCACCTCCGCAACTGCCACGTCCTTCACGGCCTCTTTCTTTCCCTCCTCTTTCTCCTCTACCCTCTTGGCCTTGAGCAGGGATACAACCATCAGGGAGCTTGAAGCAATTGCACCACATGTGTCTACTCTTGTGACAATAGTGGCACTCGTCGTCGAATCGACCGCGACCCCGCCCATAGTTGTTGTTGTATGCCGAATCCGCCATTCCGAAGTTGCTGCTGCCTAATCTTCCACCACCACGTCCTCTGCCCCTTCCTTGGCCATATCCTCGGCCGATGCTTGCTGCCTCAGCACCATCTGGACCTGCCAACTCACGACGGCGTAAGTCCTCACCCACATAATCTACTCCTGGTCGTTCTCGGGACGCTTTCCATTCCTTCCATCACCTCCAGCAGGTCATAATGGTCGAAGATGTTCTCCATCTTGAAGGACTAGTTGGCAAAGTTGTCGCAGTTGAACTTGTCAAGCCCGAACAACTCAAGCTCATCCCTAGGTGGGCCAAAACTTGGTTACATGGGAGATATGGGGTGACCACGGGGTTGGCCTTGAACCTGGGCTTCTCCATTGCCACCAGAACCTCTGCCAACCCTTTTCCTCAGGTCCAACCATTGTCGAAACTGCTCCAAGGGGCTTCGATACCACTTCGAAACCATTTTTTTGTGACCTGATAACAATCTCTCTCCTAATGCCCTCTTCGCCCGCATCGTCCGCAAGTCGGGGCCTCCAGGCAGTCCCTCCGTTGGTGTGGTCTCTTGCCACACAACGAGCATACAACTGGTTTCTGGTCCCTTATGTGGCCCAATTTCCCACAGTTATCACACTTCCATGCTTCCGCCCAACCCCGGTTTACCCTCTCGGTAGGCGCAGCCATGGCCATCCAAGCCACTTTCCTCCGCTTTGGTGCCTGTTCCATAGTTCAGTCTCCAAACTCAAGTCTCCCAACAATTTGCCGATCAGCCTACTTTGATTCTCGCATGCCACGTCTTTAGCCAGCTCCACCAATCATCCGTAGTATGTCATGAGCGACTCGCCTGTCCTCCTAGGGTTCCGGAGTTGTCTCGCTGAGGTCAACTCGGTTGTCGTCGGTAGCTTTGTCAGCCGCGAGGAAGAGATATACGCTGGTGATATGGCTGCTCAGAAGCTCCGCAGGCTGACACTTTTGGGTTATGCGGTAGAGAACTGAAATCCGAACCGCTGAAGGACCTGCTGCACCATGTGTGACTGAGTCAGAGTGATGGTGCGAGCGGCTCTGTCCCTAGTAATCTGCAATCCAAAGTAGTGGGGCAGTTCACTGTCAGTGCGAGTGTCTCTTCTGCAGATTTGACTTCACTTCAGCCAGAGCATCCTTGTCTGCTGTAGCGAAGACCAAGTCGTCGGCGTAGATGAGGACAAAGAAGGGTGTGGGCCAGAACGAAGGAACAGCGACAGGTCGGCGATAGAAGGTATGAAACCATGGTCAGCAAGTGTGAAGCGCAGAGTAAAGTGCCACTCACAGGGCGCCTGGCGGAGATCGTAGACTGGTCGTCTTAGGCTTCTTTCGGTTCTAAGCGGGAAAGTGCCAATAAATCCAGAAGTACGATGCAGCCCAATCTCCTCATGTAGGTGGCCATGGAGAAAGGCAATAGAGAAGTCGAGGAAGTGCCGCTCATAGTCTCGCTGTGCTGCAACGTGAAGTAACACCCGAAGAGTAGCCATGTCTAAGGTCGGGGCAAAGGTCTGGAAGAAGTCAACTCCCTCACGCTGACTAAAGCTCCTAGCCACAAAGCACGCCTTGAAGAAAAGTGGAGATATAGATGGCCGCTTCATCTTGAATATCCAAATGCCATTGACTACGTTCGCCCCATGAGGGGGAGCAGCATTGACGTTAGTGCATGTGGATCTCCGAGACGTCATCTCTGACACCATAGGCGCTATCCACTAAGAGGCCCACTCCCCTGACACTGCCTCATGGTACGTGCGAGGAGTCAGTATCTCAAGGGCGTCAAGGTCTCCCTCAGGGGCTAGCAGCATGGCACAGAGATGAGGAGAAGCGGGTGCCAAGAACTTGAGCTCAAACTGTCTGTCCTCTAGGACGTCACAGCCAAGGGCAGACTCACCCCCAACGGACAGATGACGAGCAGCCACCACTCGGGTGGCGTAGCCAAGGCGGCGGATGGCGGCAATGTCAGTGACAGCAGCAGTAAGGGCTGAGACAAACGATGGAGAGTAAAGACGGTCCGTAGCAAGAGAGGCGAGAAGACGTGAGAGAACAGGACGAGACGTGCGGTAGTAGTCACAAATAGGGCGAGAGGAGGAGGCTGTAAGGGACGACTCCGAAGGTGACGGGAGAATAGACGGAGGCGGAGAATGAGCAGGGCTAGACCGAAAGAAGACAGAGTAGAGGCCGGTGTCTGGGGACGAGGGACGAGCATGAGGAGGACAACGGATGGTCCATGTATGCAGGACAACGAGAGGAGGAGACTCGCACTAAGGAGGAGAGAAAATAGTCAGAGATAGACCAACTGGCCTGCTAGTTCAATGGACCTGGACTAGTAGGACCAATTTGCCTGATGGTTGGTGCACCGATTGGACCAACTGGCCTGTTGGTCCAATGGTCCGGTCGGACCAACTGGCCTGTTGGTCCTATGGGCCGGTCAGACCAGCTGACCGATTGGACCATTCAGCCTGTTGGTCCAATGGAACAATTGGACCACCTGGATCGTTGGTCCAATTGACCTGTTGGACAAACTGGCCTGTCGGTTGGACCAACTGGCATGTTGGTCCAGTGGACCGGTTGGACCAACTAGCCTTTTGGTTCAGTGAACCAGTGGGCCAACAGGCCTGTTGGTTCAGTGGACTGGTTGGACCAACTGGCCTTTCTATCCAGTGGAACGGTTGGACCAACTGGCCTGTTGGCCCAATGAACCAGTAGGACCAACTTGCCTGTTGGGCCAATACCCAGTTGGACCAAATGCCTTGCTGGTCCAATGGACCGGTTGGACCAACTAGCCTGTTGGTCCAATGGACCCGTTGGACCAACTGGCCTGTTGGTCTAGTGGACCGGTTGGACCAACAGGCCTGTTGGTCCAATGGACCGGTCGGACCAACTCGCCTGTTGGTCCAATGGACCGGCCGGACTAACTGACCTGCTCGACTTATGGACCGGCTGGACCAACTAGCCTGTTGGTCCAACGAACAGGTTGGACTTACTGGACTGTTCGTCCAATGGACCGCTTGGATCAACTACCCTGTTGGTTCAATGAACCAGTTGGACCAACTAGCTTGTTGGTCCAATGGACCGATTGGACCAACTGGCCTGTTGGCCTAATGGACCGGTTGGACCAACTGGCCTGTTGGCCCAATGGACCGACTGGACGAAATCGCCTGCTGGTCCAATGGACCGGCTCTACCAACTGGCATGTTGCTTTAATGGATCGGCAGGACCAGCTGGCAAGTCGCTCTTATGGACCAACTGGACCAACTGGCATGTTGGTCCAATGGACCGGTTGGACAGACCATTGGCCTGTTGGATCGATTGACCAACTAGCTGTTGGTCCAATGGACCGATTGGACCAACTGGCCTGTTGGTCCAATGGACAGGTTGGACCAACTGGCCTGCTAGTTAAGTGGACCGGTTGGACCAACTAACCTGTTGGTCCAATGGACCTGTCAGACCAACTGACCTGTTGGTCCTGTGAGCCGGTCGGAACAGCAGACCGATTGGACCATTTGTCCTATCGATCCAATGTATGGTTGGTCCTTCTAGCCTGTTGGTCCAATGAACGACTGGACCAACTGGCTTGCTGGTCAAATGGACGGATTAGACCAACTGGCCTGCTGGGCCAATGGACCAGTCGGACCAACTGACCTGTTTTGTTCTGTCGACTAGTACGACCAATTTGCCTTATGGTTCAGTGGATCGGTTGGACTAATTAGATTGTTGGTCTTATGGACCGATCGGACCAACTGACCGGTTGGTCCTATGGGCCGGTCGGACCAACTGATCGATTGGACCAGTTGGCCTGCTGGTCCAATGGACCGATTGTACCAACTGACTCATTGGTCCAATGGACCGGTTGGACCAACTAGCCTGTTGGTTCAATGAACCAGTTGGACCAACTAGCCTGTTGGTCCAATGGACCGGTTGGACCAACTAGCCTGTTGGTCCAATGGACCGGTTGGACCAACAGTTAAGTTGGTCTAATGGACCAGTTAAACCGCTTGGACCAATTGGCCTGTTGGTCAAATGGACCGGTTGGACCAACTGGCCTGTTGGCCCAATGGACCGGTTGGACCAACTGGTCTGTTGGCCAAATGGACCGGTTGGACAAACTGGCCTGTTGGTCCAATGGACTTGCTAGACCAACTGGCCTTTTGGTTCAATGGACCGGCTGGACCAACTGGCCTGGTGGTCTAAGGGACCGACTAGACCAACTGGACTGTTGGCCTAATGGACCGGTTGGACCAAATAACTTGCTGGTCCAATGTACCGGTTGGACCAACTAGCCTGCTGGTCCAATGGACCAGTAAGACTAACTGGCTTGTTGGTTTAGTGATCGGACCAACTGCCCTGTTGGTTCTGTGGACCAGTACGACCAATTTGCTTGATGGTTCAGTGGACCGGTTGGACTAATTAGCTTGTTGGTCTAATGGACCGATCGGACCAACTTGTTGGTGTAAGGGCCTAATAAACTCAAGCTATTAGGACTTAATCAAACTTAAAACCTCTCCTCGGGGTCACCTCCAAGGGTCCCTGGGTGCCTGGTACAAGACCAGCCCCTATCCTCGGGTCCGAGTTTGTAGAGAGAGGGATCAAGAAGGACTTAGTCAAAACAGCAAGAGTACCTTGAACGTCGCGCAGCGTGCCGTGCAGACCGTCGGTCGGATTAAGCTGAGAATTCGCTATATCGAAGCTCGCTCCAAGAGCTTTAAAATGAGCCAAGTTGCCTCGCGAAAAGTTCTGCCATTACTAAGTTATGGCTCGGACAGCGTTTGCCTAGCGTTGGAGTGCTAGCATACTAGCGTTGACTCGGGTAGCATTCCGCCGTCGAATAGCGCAGAAACGAAATTCCAGCGAGGAAGGAATTCGCTTGAATCAATTTGACTATATTCAGGTACAAACAGAGAAGGATTAAATAGTTCTAGCTAGCAAGGACCTTGGGAATCAACCTGGGAACAACCAGGGATGATCCCAAATAATTCCAAGCAACAGAACCAACCTGGCTGGACAAAATAGCAGGTGGTAGGTTGGTAAACAACCTCTGGTTCTGTTTTTCCAACCTGGGAAAACAACAACCAGGTTCAGGTTCTAAAAACAGAACCTGTTTTGTCTTTGCCCAACCAGCCAAATGCTGGTTCCGCTGGTTTCCCCTGGCCTTGTAGCATGCAGATACAGACAAACAACATCCAACCTTCACCTAAATTGTACCCCTATAGTGCCTTCCCTGCTACACTATAGTTAACCAAACAAAACAGTACAATTTCGAGTTGGATAGAACTGAATCTGCGCAATCAACTCAACCGAACTGCAAAGCTTCCATCTTGGGTTCCTTTGCGAGCTCGTCCTTTCTGCTTGCACTGTTCATAGCGCGTACAATGTTGTGCCGAAGCGCACATTGCGCGAGTACCTGCAAATGCATCAAGCGAAAAATGCGAAAGCAAACAAACACACGAACACACCATTCACACGCAAATGCATTCGCACACGCATACTCGTACAAACAGACGGCAGGATGTCGTGCAATGTGCATTTGCACCCAACACACTCCCCCTCAGCCTGCCGGCTGCATCCCCGTCATTCCATGCTAGTTCATGCTCATTCCACTCATGCGCACACAACGCCAATGAGGCTCATCCGCAAGCCTCTTGGTGAGAAAGTCTGCTGGCTGCTGGTGAGTCTTGATGTAGATCGGATGCACCGTCCCCCTCTTCACCTCCTTACGCAGCCAGTGCCACTTGATACGCATGTGCTTGTTCAGCCCATGAAGCACAGCGTTTCTGGCCATCCCAAGAGCCCCCTTGCTATCACAAAACAGCGGTGTAGCAACTTTCTGCTCCTGGCCAATCTCCTCTAACAGCCTCCTCAGCCAAATCACCTCCTTCACCCCATGGAACATCGCCATGTACTCTGATTCTACGGAAGAGAGTGCCGTCTCCGTCTGCTTCTTGGACCTCCAACTAACAGGTCCTCCCCCAACTACGCAGATGTATCCTCCCACAGATGAGGAATCCTCCTTCTCAGAAGCCCACGTAGCATCGGTAAAGCAAGTGAGAAATAGCTTGCCTTCTCCAAGCCTCTCCCCCTTCTCTTTCAGCACCTCCACCCCTTTCTGCTTCACCTGTGCAGATGCGGAGTATTGAACTCCAATGCTTGGGTGAGAGTTCAGGTACTTCACCACACGCTCAGCTGCATCCACCTGCTCCTCTGATGGATTCTGCACCACCCTAGCCAGCTGCCCAACCGAGAAAGAGATGTCGGGCCTCGTGTGAACTGCTGCGTACAAGAGGCTGCCCACCAAGGACTGAAATTGCTGCTGCTCTTCAGCTTCAACCCCTTCATCCTCTGCAGCCTTCACAAGCTTGAATTCTGCTGGCAGGGGAGTTGCAACCTTGCGCTCATTCTCAATCCCATACTTCTCCCCCAGCTCCTTGATGAACTTCTCCTGGTGCAGCTTCAACCACCTGTGATCTGGATCCCTCTCCACGTGCATCCCGAGGTAGTACTTTACCTCCCCAAGGTTCTTGCACTTGAAGTTTTCCATCAATTGCTGCTGCACTTTCTGGATCTCCTTCATGCTGCTGCTGAAGAGAAGAATGTCGTCCACATAGACCAGAAACAGCACCAGCTTCTCCCCTTCGCCCTTGAGAAAGAGGCTCTCATCACAGCTGCTGGTCCTGAATCCCATCTCCTCTAAAACAGCTGCCAACTTCTGGTACCAGCAGCGTGGCGCCTGCTTCAAGCCGTAGATGGACTTGTTGAGCTTGCACACCCTGCCCGTACCATCCTCATACCCAGGCGGCTGCGTCATGTACACATCCTCCTCTAAAATCCCATTCAGGAATGCCGTTGAAATATCCATCTGAATGATGAATTTCCCACTAACAGCTGCATCTGCCAACAAGACACGGAGGGTAGGGGGTTTGGCAGTGGGAGCAAAGATCTCGTTGAAGTCCTGCTTCTCCTTCTGCATAAACCCCTTCGCCACCAGCCTACTCTTGTAGATGGTGACCTGCCCCTTGTCATCGGTCTTGATCCTCAGCACCCACTTGCATTGTATCGCTTTCTTCCCATCAGGCAGCACCACCAGATCCCATGTCCTATTCTCCAGCAGACTCTGGTACTCAGCATCCCTAGAAGCCAGCCACTTGTCCCTATCTGGTCCAGCTAATGCCTCCTCCATGCTAGCTGGTTCCTCTGGTGCAGGGGCAAGAAAACAGTACGCAGGCTCATCCTCCTCATCCGGGTCATAGCCATGAGGTAGAATCAGCAATGCCTCTTCGGTCCCTAGCTGCTGCTCTGCTGCATCAGTTCCTGCAGTCAGCTTCTTAGTAGCCATACGGGTACGTCCTGGCCTGGAGACGGGTGTCTCCCATCCCTTCATAACGACACCCTTCGGCTTCTTAGTTTTTCCCTGCTGCTTCTCTCCTCCCTCGGGTCCAGCAGCTCCACTAGTGCTGCCGCCAGTTTCCACACCATTTTCTCCACCAGCAGATGCCTCCTGTACCTTCTCTCCATCACCATTTCCAGCAGCTGCCTCCTCTCCCTCCTCCCACACACTAGGAGTCAGGTCCAGCTGCATGGTGATCTGCTCCATCTGCTGGGACACCCTTGCCTCCGGCTGTTTCTCCCAGCTCCCATACATCATGCCCTCAATGAATTTCACATCCTTGCTGTCAAACAACACACCCTTGGATGGTTCCCACAGCAGCCATCCCTTGCTCTCAGCAGCCAGCCCCAAATGCACACACCAGATTGCACTCGCCCCCAACTTACTGCGGTAGGTCTTGGGGACGTGGGCGACTGCCATGCAACCGAACACCCTCAGCATGTCCACCGGCGGCTTCCTCCCAAGCCACCTCTCCAACGGCACCCACGAGTCATCCCCAACCTTGGTGAGCACCCTGTTCCTAGCGACAGTGGCGTGCCGGACAGCATGAGGCCACATAGAATTGCTCAGCCCAGATTCTATGAGCAGCGCCCTAGCTGTCTCCAGAATGGTCCGGTTTGCCCGTTCTGCTACACCATTGGACTGTGGGGTATAAGCCGTGGTCAGCTCTCTCTGGATGCCCTGCTTCTTGAGCCAGGCCGTCATTTCAGCTCCAAGGAACTCACCACCCCGGTCTGTCCTAATCCGCTTCACTACACACTCCGCCTGCTTCTCCATGAATGGCAGCCAATCGTCCCGTATCGTGGAGGCGGCGTGGTCCTTCTGCTTCAGCGGATACGCCCACATCAGCCTGCTCCAGTCATCCACAATTGTAAGAAAATACCGCTCCCCCTTGTGCCCTTGCACCGGCAGCGGCTCCACCAAGTCCATGTGGACCAGCTCCAAAGGCTTCTTGCTCCTGCCAGCCACACTATGGAAAGGGAAACGGGTGAACTTTGAAAGCAAACAGATTTCACAGTTGTCATCGGGTGGCTGTCCGTTCAGCTTCAGACCCTTAACGGCTCCATCCTTCTCCAGCTGCTTCAGCAAAGGCATTGCCACATGCCCTAAGCGCCGGTGTGCCGTTGCCCAATCTGTCTCCCCAGATCTGGCCGACACTTTCACACCAACCCCTCCAACGGCATTGCACTCCCCCTGGGATGCAGACCCCTCTCCAGCCTGCCCCCCACCATGCCACGCCAGGGCCGGCAGCTGCCACATAGATCTGTACACGTCCTTGCTCTCGTGCAGATCCCAAAGCACCCGATTGCCCAGCTTCCCCTTATAAGTGCGTGCCCCATCTGTGTTGGTGTTCACCCCAGCCTTGCCAAGCTTACGGAGGGAGATAAGGTTGGCCTTCAGGTCGGGGACGAAGAGAACGTCGTGCAGCACCACCGGCTTGCCATCCGCTCCCTTAAACGCAGCTCGTCCCGCACCAGCCACCTTCAACATGTGTCCAGAGGCGGAGCACATGTTCAACATGTGTTCAAAATATAATTGCATTTTCCAGGCCCAATCATCATAGCCCTCACCATTGAACTTCTCGACGGTGAAATTCTTCAGCACCTCCTTGACAAGCGAGCCCTGGTTTGTTCGCGCTCCCCTTGGCGCTGAAAGACCAGAATCTTGGCTGCCGCTACGATCTTGGGCTGAAGATTCACCAGCTCCCGCCGAGGTGTTGCCCGCCATAGCTACCTATAACGAGGATCACTATAACGCAGCTCTGATACCAGCTTGTTGGTGTAAGGGCCTAATAAACTCAAGCTATTAGGACTTAATCAAACTTAAAACCTCTCCTCGGGGTCACCTCCAAGGGTCCCTGGGTGCCTGGTACAAGACCAGCCCCTATCCTCGGGTCCGAGTTTGTAGAGAGAGGGATCAAGAAGGACTTAGTCAAAACAGCAAGAGTACCTTGAACGTCGCGCAGCGTGCCGTGCAGACCGTCGGTCGGATTAAGCTGAGAATTCGCTATATCGAAGCTCGCTCCAAGAGCTTTAAAATGAGCCAAGTTGCCTCGCGAAAAGTTCTGCCATTACTAAGTTATGGCTCGGACAGCGTTTGCCTAGCGTTGGAGTGCTAGCATACTAGCGTTGACTCGGGTAGCATTCCGCCGTCGAATAGCGCAGAAACGAAATTCCAGCGAGGAAGGAATTCGCTTGAATCAATTTGACTATATTCAGGTACAAACAGAGAAGGATTAAATAGTTCTAGCTAGCAAGGACCTTGGGAATCAACCTGGGAACAACCAGGGATGATCCCAAATAATTCCAAGCAACAGAACCAACCTGGCTGGACAAAATAGCAGGTGGTAGGTTGGTAAACAACCTCTGGTTCTGTTTTTCCAACCTGGGAAAACAACAACCAGGTTCAGGTTCTAAAAACAGAACCTGTTTTGTCTTTGCCCAACCAGCCAAATGCTGGTTCCGCTGGTTTCCCCTGGCCTTGTAGCATGCAGATACAGACAAACAACATCCAACCTTCACCTAAATTGTACCCCTATAGTGCCTTCCCTGCTACACTATAGTTAACCAAACAAAACAGTACAATTTCGAGTTGGATAGAACTGAATCTGCGCAATCAACTCAACCGAACTGCAAAGCTTCCATCTTGGGTTCCTTTGCGAGCTCGTCCTTTCTGCTTGCACTGTTCATAGCGCGTACAATGTTGTGCCGAAGCGCACATTGCGCGAGTACCTGCAAATGCATCAAGCGAAAAATGCGAAAGCAAACAAACACACGAACACACCATTCACACGCAAATGCATTCGCACACGCATACTCGTACAAACAGACGGCAGGATGTCGTGCAATGTGCATTTGCACCCAACACACTCCCCCTCAGCCTGCCGGCTGCATCCCCGTCATTCCATGCTAGTTCATGCTCATTCCACTCATGCGCACACAACGCCAATGAGGCTCATCCGCAAGCCTCTTGGTGAGAAAGTCTGCTGGCTGCTGGTGAGTCTTGATGTAGATCGGATTCACCGTCCCCCTCTTCACCTCCTTACGCAGCCAGTGCCACTTGATACGCATGTGCTTGTTCAGCCCATGAAGCACAGCGTTTCTGGCCATCCCAAGAGCCCCCTTGCTATCACAAAACAGCGGCGTAGCAACTTTCTGCTCCTGGCCAATCTCCTCTAACAGCCTCCTCAGCCAAATCACCTCCTTCACCCCATGGAACATCGCCATGTACTCTGATTCTACGGAAGAGAGTGCCGTCTCCGTCTGCTTCTTGGACCTCCAACTAACAGGTCCTCCCCCAACTACGCAAATGTATCCTCCCACAGATGAGGAATCCTCCTTCTCAGAAGCCCACGTAGCATCGGTAAAGCAAGTGAGAAATAGCTTGCCTTCTCCAAGCCTCTCCCCCTTCTCTTTCAGCACCTCCACCCCTTTCTGCTTCACCTGTGCAGATGCGGAGTATTGAACTCCAATGCTTGGATGAGAGTTCAGGTACTTCACCACACGCTCAGCTGCATCCACCTGCTCCTCTGATGGATTCTGCACCACCCTAGCCAGCTGCCCAACCGAGAAAGAGATGTCGGGCCTCGTGTGAACTGCTGCGTACAAGAGGCTGCCCACCAAGGACTGAAATTGCTGCTGCTCTTCAGCTTCAACCCCTTCATCCTCTGCAGCCTTCACAAGCTTGAATTCTGCTGGCAGGGGAGTTGCAACCTTGCGCTCATTCTCAATCCCATACTTCTCCCCCAGCTCCTTGATGAACTTCTCCTGGTGCAGCTTCAACCACCTGTGATCTGGATCCCTCTCCACGTGCATCCCGAGGTAGTACTTTACCTCCCCAAGGTTCTTGCACTTGAAGTTTTCCATCAATTGCTGCTGCACTTTCTGGATCTCCTTCATGCTGCTGCTGAAGAGAAGAATGTCGTCCACATAGACCAGAAACAGCACCAGCTTCTCCCCCTCGCCCTTGAGAAAGAGGCTCTCATCACAGCTGCTGGTCCTGAATCCCATCTCCTCTAAAACAGCTGCCAACTTCTGGTACCAGCAGCGTGGCGCCTGCTTCAAGCCGTAGATGGACTTGTTGAGCTTGCACACCCTGCCCGTACCATCCTCATACCCAGGCGGCTGCGTCATGTACACATCCTCCTCTAAAATCCCATTCAGGAATGCCGTTGAAATATCCATCTGAATGATGAATTTTCCACTAACAGCTGCATCTGCCAACAAGACACGGAGGGTAGGGGTTTGGCAGTGGGAGCAAAGATCTCGTTGAAGTCCTGCTTCTCCTTCTGCATAAACCCCTTCGCCACCAGCCTACTCTTGTAGATGGTGACCTGCCCCTTGTCATCGGTCTTGATCCTCAGCACCCACTTGCATTGTATCGCTTTCTTCCCATCAGGCAGCACCACCAGATCCCATGTCCTATTCTCCAGCAGACTCTGGTACTCAGCATCCCTAGAAGCCAGCCACTTGTCCCTATCTGGTCCAGCTAATGCCTCCTCCATGCTAGCTGGTTCCTCTGGTGCAGGGGCAAGAAAACAGTACGCAGGCTCATCCTCCTCATCCGGGTCATAGCCATGAGGTAGAATCAGCAATGCCTCTTCGGTCCCTAGCTGCTGCTCTGCTGCATCAGTTCCTGCAGTCAGCTTCTTAGTAGCCATACGGGTACGTCCTGGCCTGGAGACGGGTGTCTCCCATCCCTTCATAACGACACCCTTCGGCTTCTTAGTTTTTCCCTGCTGCTTCTCTCCTCCCTCGGGTCCAGCAGCTCCACTAGTGCTGCCGCCAGTTTCCACACCATTTTCTCCACCAGCAGATGCCTCCTGTACCTTCTCTCCATCACCATTTCCAGCAGCTGCCTCCTCTCCCTCCTCCCACACACTAGGAGTCAGGTCCAGCTGCATGGTGATCTGCTCCATCTGCTGGGACACCCTTGCCTCCGGCTGTTTCTCCCAGCTCCCATACATCATGCCCTCAATGAATTTCACATCCCTGCTGTCAAACAACACACCCTTGGATGGTTCCCACAGCAGCCATCCCTTGCTCTCAGCAGCCAGCCCCAAATGCACACACCAGATTGCACTCGCCCCCAACTTACTGCGGTAGGTCTTGGGGACGTGGGCGACTGCCATGCAACCGAACACCCTCAGCATGTCCACCGGCGGCTTCCTCCCAAGCCACCTCTCCAACGGCACCCACGAGTCATCCCCAACCTTGGTGAGCACCCTGTTCCTAGCGACAGTGGCGTGCCGGACAGCATGAGGCCACATAGAATTGCTCAGCCCAGATTCTATGAGCAGCGCCCTAGCTGTCTCCAGAATGGTCCGGTTTGCCCGTTCTGCTACACCATTGGACTGTGGGGTATAAGCCGTGGTCAGCTCTCTCTGGATGCCCTGCTTCTTGAGCCAGGCCGTCATTTCAGCTCCAAGGAACTCACCACCCCGGTCTGTCCTAATCCGCTTCACTACACACTCCGCCTGCTTCTCCACGAATGGCAGCCAATCGTCCCGTATCGTGGAGGCGGCGTGGTCCTTCTGCTTCAGCGGATACGCCCACATCAGCCTGCTCCAGTCATCCACAATTGTAAGAAAATACCGCTCCCCCTTGTGCCCTTGCACCGGCAGCGGCCCCACCAAGTCCATGTGGACCAGCTCCAATGGCTTCTTGCTCCTGCCAGCCACACTATGGAAAGGGAAACGGGTGAACTTTGAAAGCAAACAGATTTCACAGTTGTCATCGGGTGGCTGTCCGTTCAGCTTCAGACCCTTAACGGCTCCATCCTTCTCCAGCTGCTTCAGCAAAGGCATTGCCACATGCCCTAAGCGCCGGTGTGCCGTTGCCCAATCTGTCTCCCCAGATCTGGCCGACACTTTCACACCAACCCCTCCAACGGCATTGCACTCCCCCTGGGATGCAGACCCCTCTCCAGCCTGCCCCCCACCATGCCACGCCAGGGCCGGCAGCTGCCACATAGATCTGTACACGTCCTTGCTCTCGTGCAGATCCCAAAGCACCCGATTGCCCAGCTTCCCCTTATAAGTGCGTGCCCCATCCGTGTTGGTGTTCACCCCAGCCTTGCCAAGCTTACGGAGGGAGATAAGGTTGGCCTTCAGGTCGGGGACGAAGAGAACGTCGTGCAGCACCACCGGCTTGCCATCCGCTCCCTTAAACGCAGCTCGTCCCGCACCAGCCACCTTCAACATGTGTCCAGAGGCGGAGCACACTTCATTGATCGGTGCAGCTCGTACTTCGTCCAGCAGGTCCTTGCGCGGCGTCATCGTCCAAGCAGCGCCTGTGTCCAACACCCAATAGTCTAGGGGGTGCAGCTCTGCTCCAACTTTGGCAGAGGCGTCTCCTTGCTCCCCCTTGTCTCCCACATGGAAGAATTGGCCCGCGGTGCGCTCCTTCTTCTTCTCCGCACCGCCGTTGCCCTTCGGGTTGTTGTCGGACGAATCAGCGACCATGTTGGCGCCGTTTTTCTGGTTCCTCCGCGCGCCGCCATCCTGGTGACGATTCTGGGGGGTCCATCCATCGGGTTTCTTATAGCACAAAAACCAGGGGTGCCCTTCCTTCTCACAATACCAGCAACTCCCTTTCATTTTGCCACCAGCACCCGACTTGCCCCCACGTCCAGATTTCGCACCGCGACCCCAACCGGTACCTCCTTGTTGGTCGTTGGAGTCGTCGTCTTTCTTTGCACCGCGTCCAGCACCACCGAAGCCACGTCCTCTGCCACGTCGGCTCCCTTGCATCCCGTAGCCGCTGCTGCCGTCGTCTCCACCCCTCAGTTGGCGGCGACGGAAGTCCTCCTCCAGAATCTTCGTCCGCACCCACTCGAGCGTCCACAAGCTCTGGTTCTGCGGCAGGCTCAATCCGCTCGTAAATTGAAGCCACGATTCCGGCAGCAGCGAGAGCATCTTCAAGCACTTGGTCTGCTCCGGGTAGGTGATTCCGGCGGTCGCCAACTTCGCGTAGAGGTCGCGCATCTTGTCCAGGACTGGTTGCACCGGCTCTCCCTCGCTCAGGCGCAACGCGGACAGCTCCCTCTCCAGCATCAACGTTGCGACAACGGAGGTCGGGGCGTGCAGCTCCTTCAACACGGTCCACGCCTTCGGACCGCATTCAACCTCCGGCAGCAGGTGCATGACGTGGTGACGCTGGTTCAGCTCCAAACTCTGCGACATCAAATAGTAGCCAGCCGAGGAGCGCTCGTCCCAATCTTCCTGCAGCGTGGGGTCACTCGGTCTAGGCTCCTCCCCAATCATTAGTTTCAGCAAACCGATCTGACGGAAATATAATTGCATTTTCCAGGCCCAATCATCATAGCCCTCACCATTGAACTTCTCGACGGTGAAATTCTTCAGCACCTCCTTGACAAGCGAGCCCTGGTTTGTTCGCGCTCCCCTTGGCGCTGAAAGACCAGAATCTTGGCTGCCGCTACGATCTTGGGCTGAAGATTCACCAGCTCCCGCCGAGGTGTTGCCCGCCATAGCTACCTATAACGAGGATCACTATAACGCAGCTCTGATACCAGCTTGTTGGTGTAAAGGCCTAATAAACTCAAGCTATTAGGACTTAATCAAACTTAAAACCTCTCCTCGGGGTCACCTCCAAGGGTCCCTGGGTGCCTGGTACAAGACCAGCCCCTATCCTCGGGTCCGAGTTTGTAGAGAGAGGGATCAAGAAGGACTTAGTCAAAACAGCAAGAGTATCTTGAACGTCGCGCAGCGTGCCGTGCAGACCGTCGGTCGGATTAAGCTGAGAATTCGCTATATCGAAGCTCGCTCCAAGAGCTTTAAAATGAGCCAAGTTGCCTCGCGAAAAGTTCTGCCATTACTAAGTTATGGCTCGGACTGCGTTTGCCTAGCGTTGGAGTGCTAGCATACTAGCGTTGACTCGGGTAGCATTCCGCCGTCGAATAGCACAGAAACGAAATTCCAGCGAGGAAGGAATTCGCTTGAATCAATTTGACTATATTCAGGTACAAACAGAGAAGGAATAAATACTTCTAGCTAGCAAGGACCTTGGGAATCAACCTGGGAACAACCAGGGATGATCCCAAATAATTCCAAGCAACAGAACCAACCTGGCTGGACAAAATAACAGGTGGTAGGTTGGTAAACAACCTCTGGTTCTGTTTTTCCAACCTGGGAAAACAACAACCAGGTTCAGGTTCTAAAAACAGAACCTGTTTTGTCTTTGCCCAACCAGCCAAATGCTGGTTCCGCTGGTTTCCCCTGGCCTTGTAGCATGCAGATACAGACAAACAACATCCAACCTTCACCTAAATTGTACCCCTATAGTGCCTTCCCTGCTACACTATAGTTAACCAAACAAAACAGTACAATTTCGAGTTGGATAGAACTGAATCTGCGCAATCAACTCAACCGAACTGCAAAGCTTCCATCTTGGGTTCCTTTGCGAGCTCGTCCTTTCTGCTTGCACTGTTCATAGCGCGTACAATGTTGTGCCGAAGCGCACATTGCGCGAGTACCTGCAAATGCATCAAGCGAAAATTGCAAAAGCAAACAAACACACGAACACACCATTCACACCCAAATGCATTCGCACACGCATACTCGTACAAACAGACGGCAGGATGTCGTGCAATGTAAATTTGCACCCAACAGCTATAACTATAATAAATATAGGAAAGCACCTAGGAAATCAAGCAATTCATGCATGCATAAATAAAACTATACTAAAATAGCACAGAATAAGACTAGGCAAGCAAACATAGCTGGCATAAGCCGTTGTACTCTCACATCCCGCCTTTAGAAGTGCTGCCAGCCCGGTTCCTATGCCTCCGAACAACTCCAGTACCATCGTCAACCCCAACAACCGCTTTGTGTTAGAGTATAAGGACTTCAGCTCCACCCCGCCTTCGCTTGCCCGCTGGTTGGGGCAGGAAGACAAGCAACCTGTTTGCCAAGTAGACACTCCAATTCTTCGCGCACCTCCACCTCAGTACAATGGTACACCTTCTTGGCTCCCTCCGCACGAAGCGCACCGGCAGCGTACCGATGGGGCCCGCTTCTCCCAGTAGCACACTCGGTACTCAACCTTCTTCCCCACATGCATATGGTTGACCCCACTCAAAACGGAAACTCCACTCCAACAAGAAGATCGAAGTCATTGGACTTTGATACTCCGCAATGGACCTGCAGCGTGCATTCCTCTGCTATCATTGGGTTCAACGTCAGCGCCATTGCTTACTCGTCTTAGGCATCCATTTCGCCTCGCCTCCTTCCGCTGTCATCAACAGATATCCCTCCGCAGTCAGCCTTCCTGGCCTGTGCAGCTGCAGCTTCTTGACCAAGTGCCGCCTGGTTCGATTGTTAGCACCGTGCTTGGGATATCATGCGCTCTAGCGGATGCCGATTCACAGCTCATGCCTCACCGTCTTCTTCACTAGCCTGCCTCCTCGGTCCGTCTTTGCAGCGCACATCCTATAAAAAAAATTGCCTCCGCGCCCCGCCCCTTAAACCCAATTCGTCCCGGTCCCTCGCCGATTGTGCCATCAGCATGAAAGCCGGTTCCTACGATTCATCTTTTTCTTCCACCACCATCGCAGGGAGTCAACTGCCTCCAGCCCTGCTAGCTATGCCCGCAAGCGCGCCATAGTTGCTTGCCGATCTTCTCCTTCCTCCACCCCCCGTCGTTCCCTTTTGTTCGCATAGCACTCCCCGTCCCGATTCCCTCACCGCCTGCATCTTGTGCAGTTGGGCGCCTCCAGGCATTCAATCCGCATGTGCGCACGATTGTCGCACAACGAACATGCCGCGGGATTGAGACGGTCCCGGCGTAAGTGACCCGGTTGTCCAGAGTTGTGGCAGCGGCGCCCGTCTGATCTCGCCCGTTCATCAGCTTCTGGGTATGCAGGTACAGTTGCCCACGCAGGACGCCTTCTTTCCGGCCCACGATCCACCGTGCGTTCCACCTCGAATAGGCGCCGACCCATTTTCCACCCGCTTCACTTTCTCATACGCCTCCTTCAGCGTGGCTTCTGGTCCTATCTCGAATACCCCACCTGCACATCCTGCTGCAGGGTGAAGCTCAGACCGTGGATGAACTTTCCAATCAATCTGCCCCGATCTTGGCAGTTCATGTCTTCTTTGAGCTCCACCAGCCGCCCATATTATGCTAGCAGAGATTCGCCTTCACGACGTTTGAATCCGCAAAATTCTACCACCCGCTCCACCGTCTGCAGGGAAAACTGTTCCCGCAGCATCGCCAAGAAGCGCGCCGTCGGATCCCGCACCCCCGGTGCGCGCCCTGATGCCCATTCCAGCAGCTCCTTCCTAGAGATACAATAGTATGTCTCTGCCTCCGGATCCATCCGGTCTTTCTTACAGCGCGCTCGTAAGTTCTCTAACTACATAATGTAGTTCTTCAAAGACGGACCTCACCTGGCATTGCTCAAAAAGTGTTCAGGGGCTTCGATCTTTGGGAGCTAAATGTACCTCCAGCGCTGCATCGACGCTTCTTCCTCTGTGCTCTGCCATCAAGCACTCCGCTGGTAGCCACTCAGCCCTTCTTGCCGAGACCGCGTTAAGGGATCGCCCCTTTGTCGTTCTCCCGATCCGCTGGGCGTGTGTACTACTCCCCCCGTCGCCCCCGTCTGAGCGCCTTCCTGTGGCCCAGTCGCTCCGTCACTGGGCACGTTCAGCCCGTCATGTTCTCCTTGCTTTGGCGGCTGTCAATGTGTTGTGGTGTGTCAGAGGAGAGTTGGACTAGCTGTTGGGTGTCAGAACTTGAGCCTAGAATCCATGCATTAGTAACGTGGCGGAGCAGCGCTTCAATCGGAATCACAGAGTACGCGTACATTCCTATTTTCCACTTGAGGCGAAGGCATCCGGAAGCAGCATCCTCTCCGATTGAATTCCAATATCTAACGTAAGCCAGCTCCTCCCTCTCTCCACGTATTTTTGTATGGAACAACAGAAGCAACCTTGCATACCACTCCTCTCTCCGACCATACCTTACACCCTCTACTGCAACATCCGAGTACCACGGCCGCTCAAAATAGTCAGGGGTCGCTCAAACGAAGTGAGAAACTCTTGAGAAGCTGGCGTCGTCTGCTGCAGGGATTGCCAGCGATGCATGGGCCTGCATAATAGTGGATGTTAGTCATGTATAATACAAGCCAGCCAAATGATGATTGATTGCATAAACTATCAACTAACGTACTTACTCGAACCTTGGTGACGCATCCTGCATAACGTATAAGCGCATCCTTGAGGGCAGCTTGGGCACTACGGTGTTGCTTGGCCCACTTCCTTGCAAACCAGTTGGTGGAGGTGGGGGTTTCTGGTAACTCCACAGGGAGGAAGTATGACTCTTGATAAGTGTTCGTGTATCAGTCTCAATTGCATGCCAACGTATTGTTTGTGTAAGGGCCTAATAAACTCAAGCTATTAGGACTTAACCAAACTTAAAACCTCTCCTCGGGGTCACCTCCAAGGGTCCCTGGGTGCCTGGTACAAGACCAGCCCTATCCTCGGGTCCGAGTTTGTAGAGAGAGGGATCAAGAAGGACTTAGTCAAAACAGCAAGAGTACCTTGAACGTCGCGCAGCGTGCCGTGCAGACCGTCGATCGGATTAAGCTGAGAATTCGCTATATCGAAGCTCGCTCCAAGAGCTTTAAAATGAGCCAAGTTGCCTCGCGAAAAGTTCTGCCATTACTAAGTTATGGCTCAGACGGTGTTTGCCTAGCATTAGAGTGCTAGCGTACTAGCGTTGACTCGGGTAGCATTCTGCCGTCGAATAGCGCAGAAACGAAATTCCAGCGAGGAAGGAATTCACATGAATCAATTTGACTATATTCAGGTACAAACAGAGAAGGATTAAATAGTTCTAGCTAGCAAGGACCTTGGGAATCAACCTGGGAACAACCAGGGATGATCCCAAATAATTCCAAGCAACAGAACCAACCTGGCTGGACAAAATAGCAGGTGGTAGGTTGGTAAACAACCTCTGGTTCTGTTTTTCCAACCTGGGAAAACAACAACCAGGTTCAGGTTCTAAAAACAGAACCTGTTTTGTCTTTGCCCAACCAGCCAAATGCTGGTTCCGCTGGTTTCCCCTGGCCTTGTAGCATGCAGATACAGACAAACAACATCCAACCTTCACCTAAATTTTACCCCTATAGTGCCTTCCCTGCTACACTATAGTTAACCAAACAAAACAGTACAATTTCGAGTTGGATAGAACTGAATCTGCGCAATCAACTCAACCGAACTGCAAAGCTTCCATCTTGGGTTCCTTTGCGAGCTTGTCCTTTCTGCTTGCACTGTTCATAGCGCATACAATGTTGTGCCGAAGCGCACATTGCGTGAGTACCTGCAAATGCATCAAGCAAAAAATGCGAAAGCAAACAAACACACGAACACACCATTCACACGCAAATGCATTCGCACACGCATACTCATACAAACAGACGGCAGGATGTCGTGCAATGTGCATTTGCACCCAACACACTCCCCCTCAGCCTGCCGGCTGCATCCCCGTCATTCCATGCTAGTTCATGCTCATTCCACTCATGCGCACACAACGCCAATGAGGCTCATCCGCAAGCCTCTTGGTGAGAAAGTCTGCTGGCTGCTGGTGAGTCTTGATGTAGATCGGATGCACCGTCCCCCTCTTCACCTCCTTACGCAGCCAGTGCCACTTGATACGCATGTGCTTGTTCAGCCCATGAAGCACAGCGTTTCTGGCCATCCCAAGAGCCCCCTTGCTATCACAAAACAGCGGCGTAGCAACTTTCTGCTCCTGGCCAATCTCCTCTAACAGCCTCCTCAGCCAAATCACCTCCTTCACCCCATGGAACATCGCCATGTACTCTGATTCTACGGAAGAGAGTGCCGTCTCCGTCTGCTTCTTGGACCTCCAACTAACAGGTCCTCCCCCAACTACGCAGATGTATCCTCCCACAGATGAGGAATCCTCCTTCTCAGAAGCCCACGTAGCATCGGTAAAGCAAGTGAGAAATAGCTTGCCTTCTCCAAGCCTCTCCCCCTTCTCTTTCAGCACCTCCACCCCTTTCTGCTTCACCTGTGCAGATGCGGAGTATTGAACTCCAATGCTTGGGTGAGAGTTCAGGTACTTCACCACACGCTCAGCTGCATCCACCTGCTCCTCTGATGGATTCTGCACCACCCTAGCCAGCTGCCCAACCGAGAAAGAGATGTCGGGCCTCGTGTGAACTGCTGCGTACAAGAGGCTGCCCACCAAGGACTGAAATTGCTGCTGCTCCTCGGCTTCAACCCCTTCATCTTCTGCAGCCTTCACAAGCTTGAATTCTGCTGGCAGGGGAGTTGCAACCTTGCGCTCATTCTCAATCCCATACTTCTCCCCCAGCTCCTTGATGAACTTCTCCTGGTGCAGCTTCAACCACCTGTGATCAGGATCCCTCTCCACGTGCATCCCGAGGTAGTACTTTACCTCCCCAAGGTTCTTGCACTTGAAGTTTTCCATCAGTTGCTGCTGCACTTTCTGGATCTCCTTCATGCTGCTGCTGAAGAGAAGAATGTCGTCCACATAGACCAGAAACAGCACCAGCTTCTCCCCCTCGCCCTTGAGAAAGAGGCTCTCATCACAGCTGCTGGTCCTGAATCCCATCTCCTCTAAAACAGCTGCCAACTTCTGGTACCAGCAGCGTGGCGCCTGCTTCAAGCCGTAGATGGACTTGTTGAGCTTGCACACCCTGCCCGTACCATCCTCATACCCAGGCGGCTGCGTCATGTACACATCCTCCTCTAAAATCCCATTCAGGAATGCCGTTGAAATATCCATCTGAATGATGAATTTCCCACTAACAGCTGCATCTGCCAACAAGACACGGAGGGTAGGGGGTTTGGCAGTGGGAGCAAAGATCTCGTTGAAGTCCTGCTTCTCCTTCTGCATAAACCCCTTCGCCACCAGCCTACTCTTGTAGATGGTGACCTGCCCCTTGTCATCGGTCTTGATCCTCAGCACCCACTTGCATTGTATCGCTTTCTTCCCATCAGGCAGCACCACCAGATCCCATGTCCTATTCTCCAGCAGACTCTGGTACTCAGCATCCCTAGAAGCCAGCCACTTGTCCCTATCTGGTCCAGCTAATGCCTCTTCCATGCTAGCTGGTTCCTCTGGTGCAGGGGCAAGAAAACAGTACGCAGGCTCATCCTCCTCATCCGGGTCATAGCCATGAGGTAGAATCAGCAATGCCTCTTCGGTCCCTAGCTGCTGCTCTGCTGCATCAGTTCCTGCAGTCAGCTTCTTAGTAGCCATACGGGTACGTCCTGGCCTGGAGACGGGTGTCTCCCATCCCTTCATAACGACACCCTTCGGCTTCTTAGTTTTTCCCTGCTGCTTCTCTCCTCCCTCGGGTCCAGCAGCTCCACTAGTGCTGCCGCCACTTTCCACACCTTTTTCTCCACCAGCAGATGCCTCCTGTACCTTCTCTCCATCACCATTTCCCGCAGCTGCCTTCTCTCCCTCCTCCCACACACTAGGAGTCAGGTCCAGCTGCATGGTGATCTGCTCCATCTGCTGGGACACCCGGGCCTCCGGCTGTTTCTCCCAGCTCCCATACATCATGCCCTCAATGAATTTCACATCCCTGCTGTCAAAAAACACACCCTTGGATGGTTCCCACAGCAGCCATCCCTTGCTCTCAGCAGCCAGCCCTAAATGCACACACCAGATTGCACTCGCCCCCAACTTACTGCGGTAGGTCTTGGGAACGTGGGCGACTGCCATGCAACCGAACACCCTCAGCATGTCCCACGGCGGCTTCCTCCCAAGCCACCTCTCCAACGGCACCCACGAGTCATCCCCAACCTTGGTGAGCACCCTGTTCCTAGCGACAGTGGCGTGCCGGACAGCATGAGGCCACATAGAATTGCTCAGGCCAGATTCTATGAGCAGCGCCCTAGCTGTCTCCAGAATGGTCCGGTTTGCCCGTTCTGCTACACCATTGGACTGTGGGGTATAAGCCGTGGTCAGCTCTCTCTGGATGCCCTGCTTCTTGAGCCAGGCCGTCATTTCAGCTCCAAGGAACTCACCACCCCGGTCTGTCCTAATCCGCTTCACTACACACTCCGCCTGCTTCTCCACGAATGGCAGCCAATCGTCCCGTATCGTGGAGGCGGCGTGGTCCTTCTGCTTCAGCGGATACGCCCACATCAGCCTGCTCCAGTCATCCACAATTGTAAGAAAATACCGCTCCCCCTTGTGCCCTTGCACCGGCAGCGGCCCCACCAAGTCCATGTGGACCAGCTCCAAAGGCTTCTTGCTCCTGCCAGCCACACTATGGAAAGGGAAACGGGTGAACTTTGAAAGCAAACAGATTTCACAGTTGTCATCGGGTGGCTGTCCGTTCAGCTTCAGACCCTTAACGGCTCCATCCTTCTCCAGCTGCTTCAGCAAAGGCATTGCCACATGCCCTAAGCGCCGGTGTGCCGTTGCCCAATCTGTCTCCCCAGATCTGGCCGACACTTTCACACCAACCCCTCCAACGGCATTGCACTCCCCCTGGGATGCAGACCCCTCTCCAGCCTGCCCCCCACCATGCCACGCCAGGGCCGGCAGCTGCCACATAGATCTGTACACGTCCTTGCTCTCGTGCAGATCCCAAAGCACCCGATTGCCCAGCTTCCCCTTATAAGTGCGAGCCCCATCCGTGTTGGTGTTCACCCCAGCCTTGCCAAGCTTACGGAGGGAGATAAGGTTGGCCTTCAAGTCGGGGACGAAGAGAAACCGTCGTGCAGCACCACCGGCTTGCCATCCGCTCCCTTAAACGCAGCTCGTCCCGCACCAGCCACCTTCAACATGTGTCCAGAGGCGGAGCACACTTCATTGATCGGTGCAGCTCGTACTTCGTCCAGCAGGTCCTTGCGCGGCGTCATCGTCCAAGCAGCGCCTGTGTCCAACACCCAATAGTCTAGGGGATGCAGCTCTGCTCCAACTTTGGCAGAGGCGTCTCCTTGCTCCCCCTTGTCTCCTACATGGAAGAATTGGCCCGCGGTGCGCTCCTTCTTCTTCTCCGCACCGCCGTTGCCCTTCGGGTTGTTGTCGGATGAATCAGCGACCATGTTGGCGCCGTTTTTCTGGTTCCTCCGCGCGCCGCCATCCTGGTGACGATTCTGGGGGTTCCATCCATCGGGTTTCTTATAGCACAAAAACCAGGGGTGCCCTTCCTTCTCACAATACCAGCAACTCCCTTTCATTTTGCCACCAGCATCCGACTTGCCCCCACGTCCAGATTTCGCACCGCGACCCCAACCGGTACCTCCTTGTTGGTCGTTGGAGTCGTCGTCTTTCTTTGCACCGCGTCCAGCACCACCGAAGCCACGTCCTCTGCCACGTCGGCTCCCTTGCATCCCGTAGCCGCTTTTGCGCCGTCGTCTCCACCCCTCAGTTGGCGGCGACGGAAGTCCTCCTCCAGAATCTTCGTCCGCACCCACTCGAGCGTCCACAAGCTCTGGTTCTGCGGCAGGCTCAATCCGCTCGTAAATTGAAGCCACGATTCTGGCAGCAGCGAGAGCATCTTCAAGCACTTGGTCTGCTCCGGGTAGGTGATTCCGCGGTCGTCAACTTCGCGTAGAGGTCGCGCATCTTGTCCAGGACTGGTTGCACCGGCTCTCCCTCGCTCAGGCGCAACGCGGACAGCTCCCTCTCCAGCATCAACGTTGCGACAACGGAGGTCGGGGCGTGCAGCTCCTTCAACACGGTCCACGCCTTCGGACCGCATTCAACCTCCGGCAGCAGGTGCATGACGTGGTGACGCTGGTTCAGCTCCAAACTCTGCGACATCAAATAGTAGCCAGCCGAGGAGCGCTCGTCCCAATCTTCCTGCAGCGTGGGGTCACTCGGTCTAGGCTCCTCCCCAATCATTAGTTTCAGCAAACCGATCTGACGGAAATATAATTGCATTTTCCAGGCCCAATCATCATAGCCCTCACCATTGAACTTCTCGACGGTGAAATTCTTCAGCACCTCCTTGACAAGCGAGCCCTGGTTTGTTCGCGCTCCCCTTGGCGCTGAAAGACCAGAATCTTGGCTGCCGCTACGATCTTGGGCTGAAGATTCACCAGCTCCCGCCGAGGTGTTGCCCACCATAGCTACCTATAACGAGGATCACTATAACGCAGCTCTGATACCAGCTTGTTGGTGTACGGCCCTAATAAACTCAAGCTATTAGGACTTAATCAAACTTAAAAACTTCTCCTCGGGGTCACCTCCAAGGGTCCCTGGGTGCCTGGTACAAGACCAGCCCCTATCCTCGGGTCCGAGTTTGTAGAGAGAGGGATCAAGAAGGACTTAGTCAAAACAGCAAGAGCACCTTGAACGTCGCGCAGCGTGCCGTGCAGACCGTCGGTCGGATTAAGCTGAGAATTCGTTATATCGAAGCTCGCTCCAGGAGCTTTAAAATGAGCCAAGTTGCCTCGCGAAAAAGTTCTGCCATTACTAAGTTATGGCTCGGACAGCGTTTGCCTAGCGTTGGAATGCTAGCATACTAGCGTTGACTCGGGTAGCATTCCGCCGTCGAATAGCGCAGAAACGAAATTCCAGCGAAGAAGGAATTCGCTTGAATCAATTGACCATTCAGTACAACAGAGAAGGATTAAATAGTTCTAGCTAGCAAGAACCTTGGGAATCAACCTGGGAACAACCAGGGATGATCCCAAATAATTCCAAGCAACAGAACCAACCTGGCTGGACAAAATAGCAGGTGGTAGGTTGGTAAACAACCTCTGGTTCTGTTTTTCCAACCAGGGAAAACAACAACCAGGTTCAGGTTCTAAAAACAGAACCTGTTTTGTCTTTTCCCAACCAGCCAAATGCTGGTTCCGCTGGTTTCCACTGGCCTTGTAGCATGCAGATACAAGACAAAACAACATCCAACCTTCACCTAAATTGTACCCTATAGTGCCTTCCCTGCTACACTATAGTTAACCAAACAAAACAGTACAATTCCGAGTTGGATAGAACTGAATCTGCGCAATCAACTCAACCGAACTGCAAAGCTTCCATCTTGGGTTCCTTTGCGAGCTCGTCCTTTCTGCTTGCACTGTTCATAACGCGTACAATGTTGTGCCCGAACACATTGCGCGAGTACTGCAAATGCATCAAGCAAAAAATGCGAAAGCAAACAAACACACGAACACACCATTCACACGCAAATGCATTCGCACACGCATACTCGTACAAACAGACGGCAGGATGTCGTGCAATTCATTGCACCCCAACACGTATGCTATTGATATTATTACACTCTGCATTCATATCCATGCAATTCAAGCACTAAACAGATTTACCTGCCGCATGGCGGTGTCCCGGCCAGCAGGATCATCCACCGGCACCACATCCGGAATGCGCCTAGCATGGAACTTCATGATCTGCCCATCTACATTGCGCTTGTTGGACCGACGGTAAATCCTCTTTACCAACGGTCCGTGCAAGTGCTCAAACATTTGGTGCTGAATTCGGCCACATAACCCGTGCTACGAATGGAGTCGATGTAGTGCGACATGAGATGGGTTTTCACAAGGCACCAAGAGGATGGCTGCTTGGGGAAGGCAGCCTGCAACTGCTGAACGAGCCTGGTGGGAGTGGGAGGATGACAACACATGCAGTCATATCAGAGTCCGTTTTTTCTATATTTTTTAGCGGGTCCTAATCCTTTCCTATACTAGTTTTGCAGAAACATTTACAGATTGCCTACTACAAGAGCACATTTACAGTAGCCAAACAATCATCCCATGCACAGGGGTTACACTGCATGGTATTAGTACCGGGAGGTCATCTTCTTCAGCTCCCGAAGGAAACTGCTCTGTGTGCCCCTGTGGCTGGGACGCAGGAGGTACCAGCCAAGATAGGCACGAATGGTATCGATCTGGGGCTGGCGAAGCAGGCCGGCAAAAAACAAAACACCATAACTGCAAGGTTCATGGATAGCAGCACAGGGAAGGGTGAGCGCAGATGGTGTGTGAGAGTAGGGACAAAGAGGTGGCAGCATGAGCAGACTGTAGAGGGGCGGTCAGGACAAGCAACAGGGAATGGAGGGGGGGGGGGGGGGGGGGGGGGCAGGCAGCAGGGTATGTGGGTTTAACATGAATTCGGGGTGCTGTTTGTATCGGGCAGCCTATCGCACAAGATGTTAACATCCAGGGCTATAATACCTGCATGACGGCCCTGTGCTCATAGGCCGCGACACAGGCTCCGGTCTCGAAGTAGGTGCTCTCCGGTAGGCGCATGTGATTCAGGCGCATGCGGTCGCGAAGAGTGACAGCGCCTGCCCATACACATCAGTTCAACGCAAGGGCAGAACCATGTCAGGGAGAGCACAGTACTTGTACGGTGTGTAAATGTGACCAATAGCAACGAATCCAATCCCAAAACAATGACCTGTCCATCTGCTTCACACGCCGCTTCTTCATCTTGCGCACGACAGCCACAATGTGCGTCATGATGCCCAGGTCCGCCTGGTGCATGATGTCAGGCATGACCACGAGGTAGGGATTGCCCACGCGGTCTCTGGGACATCCCACTTCCAGAGCACGCACTGGAAATGGGGATGCGGTAAGGAATGCAGGCGAAAGTACAGTTAGTTGGGATAAACCACATGTGCGGTGGGTTCAATAGTAGGGCAGAGCATATCTGGCAATTCATGATGGGCAGGCGAGTCATAGACGGCACATTAGCCGCGAAAACACATCACTCACCTCAACAGGGTAGGTTTAGAGTAGGTCTTGCACGGGTTGTCCTGGCTATTTGTCGTCCCAGCCGCCTCGTTAACGATCCATTGCTGCTGTCTAGGCGTGCGCGGCGTTGTTACGTGCCTTGACAGCCCCCAGATGCTCCTGGTGTAGCACAGGAAGGAATGATGGATGGGATATGAAGGTAAGGGTGGTCACTACATGGAGTATATCAGCCACACAAAATCAAAATGTATTCAAATGCGTGCACATTCCATGTTACCTCACAGCAGCATAGCAGATGCTGCACGGCATCCGCGATCCATGCGAGAGTGTGCAACTGATCTTGCCGATCGGGGTAGTCGCACACCCAGGCGTACAGCAGGAGGCCGCCGGGTTTGAAATCACGAAAGGGTCCCTGAGTCGGAACCCGTGGATGGAACAGGCAAAGTGGCAACAGGAATTCGGAGGACGGTTTTTAGGGAGGAACAAAGATGGCATTAAATAGGCAACATACAGAGACGCTTTCCATACTCTGAGGTGGTTGATGACGACATAGCAAGATGCAACCGAGTACGAACCTTGCCATGCCATCAAGAAGCGGCT